>CAWUFW010018267.1:0-228280 GCA_963921515.1 Calotriton arnoldi | reverse complement strand
TTTTAATTATAATTATGTACTTTAGAATATATTTTTTAATGTATATGATGTAAATGTTTTGTATAATTATTGTTTATGTTTTTTAATATATTTGTTAAATTTTTAGTAGTTATTTCATTTAATTTAATACATTTGTGTGATTTTTAGTGCCATAGTGGGTTGTGGGTTTATAGGGGTATAGGGTGGGAAGTCATTTAATTAAAATACATTTAATGATTATTTTTTATATAATATTATTTATTTAATTGATATTTAATTATGTTAATTGTGCAATCGATTTTCTTTATGGAAATTATATGTGCAGGTTGTGGGGTTTATAGGGGTAAAGGGTGAGAAGTATTAATTAATTGATAATTAAATTTGTTAATTGTGCAATTTTTTATTTTTTGGGTGTGAGTTGTGGGATATATAGGGGTAAAGGTTGGGAAGTCATCTATTATTAATTAATTAATAATTAGTTGTTAATTAATATTAATTAATTGATAATTAATTATGTTAATTGTGTAATTATTTTTTTTAGGTGCGGGTTGTGAGGTTTATAGGGGTAAGGAGTGGGGTGTAAATTAATTTAAATTACTTAATAATTAGTTGTTAAATACTATTAATTCTTTTAATTGTGCAATTGATTTTTTTTCAGTTTCATTTTAGTGTCGTACACACATATCTGAGTGGAGTGGAGGGATTGATTCTTATACTACTAGCAAAAGTAATTTTATCCGTGAGATGTACTGATTAGAGTGGGAATAATACATTTTTCCCCCCCGCAATCCAACACTTTCCCTACTGTTGCATTTATTGGAGTGGGATTAGTACATTTTACCCCTCCGCTGTCCAACACTTTCCCTACCGTCGTTTTGACTGGAGAGGGAATAGTAAATCTTATCCCTCCGCAATCCAACACTTTCCCTACTGTTGTACTGACTGGAGTGGGAATAGTTCATTTACCCCACCGCAATCCAACACTTTCCCTATTGTTGCATTTACTGGAGGGAGATTTGTAAATTTTACCCAGTTTTATTATTTTTGCACTGCGTGAAGTGAGAGTAATCATTTCTTTATATATTTACTATAATAGTTTGCGTAGCTTTGTATAAATTGTAGTGGGAATAGTATATGTATTAAATTTTATATTTTAATCATTTATTTTGTATTGTTATAATTTATATTATGTTTTTGTTTATTTAAAATTATAATATTTATAAATATTAATGTTTTTAATGTGTAAAATGTTTGTTCTAAATTTTAAGTTGTTTACTTTTTTAATTCAATTAGAATGGTTTGTTTTTTAAAGGTTTTATGTTATTGGTTTAAGGCAATATATATATATATATTTATTTTTTTGTATTTTTATTTTTTAATTTTTTTATATTAGTTAAAAAAATTCAAATATATTATGAATTAAAATTATTAGTTTAATAATTGTTTTTAAGTAGATATATGTAAATATATATATTAATTAGTATATATGTGTTTAACTATTTTAATTACGTTTATTTGTTATATTTGTTGTATTCGTGATATATATTACATCTATTTTATTTTTTTAATTAATTTTACTATTTAATATATTTACTATTTATTATTTAAATGTATATATTTTTTAAAAACCATATTTAATACAATGATATTTATTACAACAATATTTTTTCTCTATATTTTTGTACTTACCAATATAAGTATAGGATGATGATATTTTTGACATAAATATTTTGGTCACGATATTTGGTATGGGGATATTTTGTGGGTCAATATTTTGTCAGTGAACCAATTAGTGCACACTTAAGTGCATTAAGTCCACTGGGGTCTCTAAAGCTAGATGTACTAACATATACTAGGGGCTTAAAGATAGGTTGTATTGGCCAATTAGAATTATACCAATTACCATATACCTTTTAAGGACAGAGCACAGTCCCTGGGCCTGGTTACCAAGGCACCTTTGGAGTCAGTAACCATCAGTATCAGTCAAAAAATGTGGGTGATCAGGGCAACAACGATTACTTTCCTACAGGGGTGATACATTTTCTGTAACTCGTAAATTCCAAGCAGAAAATCGAAAAGAATCATTTGAGGTGAACGAAAGTTAAGATAAAGAGCCTGAAACCTCCAAAGTCCAGTTAGACAGTTGTCACAGTGAAGAGCTGTTACAATGCAAAAGAGCAAATACAAAAAGAATAAATGGCTGGGTCCAAACTAGGGTGGGATGGTGAGCAACAAAATGATGGATTAAACCCCAAACTGTGGCTGGGGGTGAATGTTTGATTTGTTCAGTATTCTGTCCATAATATGTTCGTTTTGTTTTGTTGCCCTAAGGGGGAAGAGTATGCACAGACGTGGGTCCTGTGCTCGCTGTGCCACTGGATTCAAGCTAACCTGGCTGATGAGGGGTGATACCCCAAAACCAGTCCCATGATGCTTGTTTCCGGTCCAGGGAGGACCTGGCTTGGCAACTCAGGCTGGCATGCTCCCATAGGGAGCAGGGTCAAGACTGACTTGCATATGGCTGGGGCTAAACTGGGGAGGCATGGTGAGCAAAAAAAACTATGGATTAAACCCAGATCTGTGACTGGGGGTGAACGTTTGTATTGTTCAGCATTCCGTCCATCATCTGTTCTTTTTGCTAATGCAAAAGACCAAATCATGAGTGGCAGCAAGAAGAGGGAGTCTCTGTTCAAAGCAGTGACCAGTTACAATTGAAAATCAGAGTTGAAAAGACCCCCTTTGGGAAAAAAATAATTCACTGTGAAAGAGAATCAGAGTTAAGCACAAGCTCAAGTTTGAGTGAAAGTCTTTAGAAAAACAGAAACCAAAAGAGTGTCACTGTAAAAGAAAGGTTGTACGAGATACTCAGAAAGAGAACTTGTAAACAGAAACACTGCGAACCAGAAAAAGATCTAAAGGTACATTTGAACTGGGAAACTGATGAAGGTGAATTGCCAGCCGCCAAAATACTAGCTAGGAGAATGATTCCAAATCAAAAATATGCTTCACAAGACTGGGAACTAGCTACATTATCAGAAGGAGATACAGATGAAGATAATTACTTCCAGACTAATAAGTGTCATGAGACTTTTGAGAGTGAATTAGGTTTAGAGTCTGACACCGAAGAAGAACCACCATGAGAGTAATAAATATTCTTTTTGTGTTAGGGAATTTGGTTCAAAGACTGAAATAACTGAAAAGAAAAAGAAGCATACAGAAACTAATACATTTTGATGGAGTTGATTTTTATTATTTTTACAAGAACTGAGAAGTAAATACTAATTTTTCTTTTGTTTGAAATAAACTAAGAAGAAAAGAAGATAAAAAATATTATTGTTTAAAGAAGAACTTAATTTATGATTTTTGATTTTTCCTACAAGATTTTATTTTTGGTCTCTAACATGAACATGTGAAACAGCAGATGCAGTAAAATTGCAGGGATAGTGCTATTAGTATTGATATTATTTGTATTATTTGGCCTGTTGGTGTGCTTACTGACTTCTGTGGGAAATGCTTCAGATCATATAACTAGTGAAGTTGCAATTAGGACTAATCAAACAGCAAAAGCAAACCATACCAATACATGAAAAACATTTGGTTAATGGTTTTAGAGATAACGGGGCTGATTAGGATGCTGGTCGGAGTTTCCTCCGAGGTCGGCGATCCGAAATCGCAATTACGATGCAACTGCACCAAACTCCCATTTCCCTATCGGAGCTTATGCAGCAGTCGGAAACCGGCCGCAGCACAAGCTCCCATAGAGAAATGGAAGTCACTGTAAATCCCTGCATCGCGTGGCAGACACCTCATGATGCCTGCCACACAGTGCAGGGATTTACAGGACCCTTTGGCCCCCAAACAGAGGCCGCTAAGAAAGGGGGGCCCTGCTAGGAGCCCCCAAAGTCGCTTTCCGACAGGCTTTCCATGTTGTGAAGCCCGACATGGAAAGCCTGTCGGAAACTGACATCATAATCCCGACGGCGGAAACTCCGTCCATATGGGATTATGGTGGCAGTTCCAACTGACTGATGGGCTCCTTGAGCCCCTCAGAGGCCAGCCGGAATGACCACCCGGTTTGAATTCCAACTGCCATAAGGGTAATACGGCGGTCGGAAGTCAAACCAAGGATGTCGGTCAGAAAGCCTCCGACCTGCAGTCAGAGGTTTTCTGACCTACATCCTGATTAGGGCCAATGTGTATACTAAAATGATGAAAGAATATGTAATTATAAAAGTTAGTGGTTGCTTTGTATGTACTTTCCATCCAACATCAGTTGGTGAAGAGGCAACATATATTCAATTAGAACTTTCTTATTCGCTTTTATGTAATGTATTTGTAGCTATCTGTTATTATGAGCAGTTTCTTTCCACATATCTGACTGACTTTATTGTGACTTTGGAGAATTTATTCATTAGTGCGAATGATAAGGAGAGTAAGTATGGAAAGTATTTGAGAGATTGCACAAAATATAACTGATGCTAATATGGAATTCATTTATTCTGGATTATTAAGTAGTGAAGAGCGTGAAGTTTGCAGTGACCTTTTGTCTGGGAAGAAATCCATAATTAGGGGTGTTTATTATGTTTGTGGAAAGACTGCTTATTTTATTATGCCCAAGAACTGGGTGGGTTCATGTTGCTTAGCTTTAGTTTTCCCTAGAATCTATCATGTGGAAGAGTTGGAAGAGGACATAGTTTGAGGAGAGTGAGGAAACATTTCGGATAAGTGGTCTTGGACATTATAGGGGCTATTATTCCTTCAATGGGAATAGCCATGAATGATGTAAAGATTAGGAAATTATCTAGTATTATAGATAGACTTGCTGTGGGTACGGCAAGATCCTTTAAGTTAGTGAATGTAGAGATGTTAGCACTCAGAGCAATGGTGATGCAGAACTGTCTCGCTTTAGATATATTCTTGGTGAAGGACAGAGGTGTTTGTAAAGTAATTAAGGTGAAGACATGCTATACATACATACCTGATTATAGTGGAGAGATTGATTCTTATACTACTACCATAACTAATTTGACGCGTGAGATTAGGTTATTGGAAGAGTCAGGTCTTATGCAAGACAATGGGATCTTGGATAAGAAAGATGGGTAATAATTTTGGACTAAATAGTTTTGATGGTGGAGATCTACAAGCTGTTTGAACAGCAATACTAATAGCAATGTGTAGTGAAGAAGTTTGTAATAGACGTAGGGAGACAGATGTTCTTCGAGTATGGTATTTATTAGCCACAGCTTCTCATGTCCCAGAGTAACTGCCCAACATAGAATCCCCTACTTAGCAACCCTCACAGGACATTCTACATTCCAAGGACATGATGTCATGAAGCCATGAACACTAGATCACCACAATATCTCCCTTCTTTACAACAACAGAAACAGAACACAGAGTGAATAAAATAGCATTACACGAATACAAGAATATGCAGTAAAATATACAATTGAACAGGAGCATCAGTGAATAGAATAACATTACACAAATACAAGAATGTGCAGTAAAATATACAATTGAATAGGATCATCAGTCACGAAACCTTACTGGTTTGGTAATATTCCGTTTACTACTCCTACGCTCAGGTTCAGAATGAAAGGAACACCATGGCTCAGCAGTATCGATATCAAGAGAAGAAGATGAGGAAGGAACAGCACGAGATTGCAAAGACGGCTTGAATGAAACACTAGAATCATGGGGAGGAACATCAAAGTGCACCTTCACCACTCTTCCCTTGTTCCACCATTCGTTTCTGCTGGTTCTCACCGCATTCCTGGTAACAACCTCAACTCTGACCGGAGATTTGAATTTCGACATCCCCTTAGGAACATGATTAGGATCTTTGACACGAACCCAATCTCCAACACATAATTCCTGTCTTACAGGTTTGACTCTGTGTAGAGTGTCATAGTGACTTTTCATTTTACTCTGATATGCTTCAACTTTGGGTCTCACCACTTGATCTGTAAGTGACATGTGATCGCTTTTATGCTGACACTCTCTTAACCATGCAGGACACAACCTAGAAGCAGGTGGACGTCCTCGTAACATTTCAAAAGGTGATAAACCTGACACAGCATTTGGACAACATCTATGTGACCACAACATTTCCTCAACAGAGTTGCAAAGATCAAACTTGTTCTGAATGGCCCACTGGATACACTCTGACAGTGTGCGATTCATTTTTTCCACCAGACCATTGGCCTGAGGGTGATAAAGAGCAACGCACTTGTGTTTGATAGCATTGCTGTCAAGGAAACTTTTCATTTCTTTAGACACAAATTGGACACCATTGTCCGAGACAATTTCTTTAGGAAAGCCCTCTCTTAAAAATAGATTTTTCAGAAATTTTACGACAGAAAGAGTGTTGGGTTCTTCAACAAATTTTACTTCCCACCATTTGCTGTAGTAATCAACAATTACAATAGCAAATCTTAACTTTCTTGGGAGAATACCGAAAGGGCCAATAAAGTCAATGGCAAGCTTAGACCAAACGGTGTTTGGTAATTCAACAGGCTGTAAAGGCACTGCTTCGGTTTTAAGTCCTTTGTCACTAGACGCACAAACAACACATCCCCTGACACTGGCTGTAATGGCAGAATCCATCCCTGGCCACCAATAACTATCTCTGATTTTCCTTTTAGTTATGGTTTGGCCCAAATGTCCTTCGTGACCATACATAATGATCCTTGGCCTCAAAGAAACGGGTGGAATGAATTTGTCTCCCCGTACTAACATCCCCTTCTCTTCAATAGACAATTCATCCGCTACTTTGAAGTAGGGTTGTAATTCTTGTGCTAGTGTTTTTTCTTTGGGCCACCCATACATAACATACTTCCTCACACTTTCTAATTCCATATCTTTTGAGGATTCTGAAAACCATTCATGTTCTGAAAAAGTGGTGTCATGACAAATGTCAACACTGGCAATTAAGCATTCTTCGTCATTTTCTTCACAGTTTTCAGAATAATCGGTAAAACTTAAAGGTGAACGAGATAAGTAATCTGCTCTTATGTTTTTACCACCAGGGATGTGCTCAACAATGAAATTGTACTGTAGTAGTTTTGAGCTCAATCTTGCTATTCTTGGGGTATGATCTTTGATGGTTGTCCCACTCAAAATACTGACTAAAGGTTTGTGGTCGGTTTTGAGCACAAATTTTCTACCCCATATAAAACATTTGAATCTTTCCACTGCCCAACAACAACTCAAGAGTTCCTTTTCAATGACAGAGAAGATGTTCTCATTAGACCTCAAGGATCTAGAAGCGAAACCTATAGTCACTTCAGTTTTTCCTTTAATCTGTGCAATGGTGGCACCCAAACCCTCATTGCTTGCATCCACAGTTATTATACACTCTTGTGAAGAGTCGAACGGTGCAAGGACTCTAGCTGAGACAATTTCTTTTTTTAGACCTTCGAACTCATCTTGACAGACTTTCTCCCATGAGAATTTTTTTTCTTTCTTTAATAATTCTCTTAACACTACAGTTTTGGCCGAGAAGTTATGAATAAATTTTGAGTAAAATTCACAAAGGCCTAAAAATGAGGCTACATTCTCCTTACTCTTGGGGGTAGGTGCTTTGGTTATAGCATCAACTAAACCGGGTCTTGGTTCAATCCCTCTCTCTGAGATTACGTGACCCAGATACTCTATAGTATGCTTTCCAAATTCGCACTTCCCTCGATTAGCTACAACTCCAAATTTTTCTAATCTTTCTAAGACTTCACACATGCGTTTATCATGAACGGATTGGTTTCCTCCTGCTATTAAAATGTCATCTTGGAATGTTACCACCCCTTCAATCCCTTTCAAAACATTCTCTAATACACGTTGAAAACGGCTGCCGCCGAAGCAAGACCGAAAGGCATCCGTTTAAATTGATAAGAGCCCATAGGTGAAACAAAAGCTGTAAGATGTCGTGAGCCTTCTTCGAGCACTATCTGATGATAGGCGGAAGCTAGATCAATTTTTGAAAACAATTTTGATTCTGAAAATGTGCTGATAATGTCGTCTATCCTGGGTAGTGGGTGTGAGTCAACCCAAATGACCTTGTTGAGACTCCTCAAGTCCACACACACTCTCAATTGCCCATTCTTCTTCCTTGCGATAACTAAAGGACTTAACCATAAAGATGACTCAATAGGTTCTATCACACCTTCAGCACACATTTTTTTAAGTATATCTGCTAAGTCTTGACGTACACTGAAAGGCACATTCCTCAATTTGTGTTTCACAGGTGTAACATTGTCTTGAACTCTAATCTTATGTTTGAACCCCTTAATTTTCCCTAAGTTGTCACCAAACACAGTAGGAAATTTGTCAACCCATTTTGTACTGTTTTCACACTTCCCAAATGATCCCTTGTTTTCTTCTGCATCAGCTACTAAAGAAACCTGCACATCTCTGCCAGGTCTAAGAGTCATCCCAAATAGACCTTGGTGATACCATCCAAGTATATCTAACCCTTTCCTGGCTACATATACTTTTCCAGAAATGGTACGCCCTTGAATTTGAGTTGGCATTCAAAGTATCCCGACAACTCAATCTTCCTTCCATCATATGTTACCGGATTCCTATCTGGGGGAAGTAACACACGTTTTCCCCATACCTCATCAAACAACTCTTCAGTTATCATTGTCATTCTTGCACCGGAATCAATGAGAAGTTTGAGATCCCTGCCATCCACCTCTATGTGTTCATACGGATCCACACAATCAGACTCATCATCCCGTACAACAACAATCATGTCTCTAATTCCTCTTGAACAATTTTGTTCTTCATCTGAGCTGTCGCTCACATCACCCTCTGGGACCGAATTAATTTTGTCTCTAGGTGTTTGACAAACTTTGGCAAAATGCCCAATCTTATTACAAATCTTGCATTTCACACTCTTTGCAGGACAAGGTTTACCATTCTGTCCATGCCTAGAATTACCACATCTAAAACAAATGTTCTTCTGAGTAAAAAAACTATTTTTATACTCTTTTTTTTTGGAATTTTTTTTAAAGCTATTGTTCTGCTTGAACGTAGTGCCTTCATTCACCACAGACACACCACTAGTCTCCTTGCGTGTGAGTTCTCTAAGTGCTTTGCGTGATACTTCAATCCCCTTAACTATATCTATTGTTTCATTGAGATTGGGATTTCTCAGTGTGAGAAGTTTTTCCTGAACTCTTTTGTCCCAACAGCGTACAACTATCTGATCACGTATGAGTTGGTCTGTAAAATTCTCAAATTCACATTCCGCTGCCAACATACGTAAAACAGCAACATAAGTATCTATAGATTCATCCTGTAGCTGCTCTCTTGTAAAGAACTTATGTCTATTCACAATCAAGCTAGGTTGTACATCAAATTGTTTCTCTAATTTCTTAACAGCTAATTCAAATTCATCTAAATCTTCTTGATCTTGGGCAATGATATACGGTGGGAGATGTTCATAAATAGATTGACCTTCGAAACCCAAATTGTGCTCTAATAAAAATCTTTTACGCTCAGGTCGATATCTATTCCCGCCAATGGCCCCTAAATACTTTGTAAAAGCTCTGTACCAATTTCTCCACGGTACAGGCGGATCACCAGGAGATTGAAGAAAAGGGGGAGGAGCACCAACATTTTGCATAGTTGCCATATCACCAATTTTACAGCAATGTTGCTTACTTTCTGCTTATAAATATGTTTTTTTTTATAATGTGCACAATTTACCAATAATATTCAATTACCACTTATATTACTGTGTGAACACAAACATCACAGTCAAAAACGTGAGCACAGCACAGATTTGCAACTTTTCTTAAAATTTTCCAAAAATGAATCAAAAAAAAAAAAAAATTTGCTCTATATAAAAAATAATCTGTTAATATAACTTCCTTCTGTGTATCAATACTTTGGATTGCTTTTAAATAATTTGTTGTGTAAAAACATTTTCTCTTGTTTGTTTTTTTTTTTTTTAAACTCCCACTCAATAAGAAAATAAGTAGATGTGGTCTCTAAAGTAACCTTCTATATAGTTTTCACTTCAGATTTCCTACTATAACTCTTCCTTTAGTTTAGACTGTTTATTCTGGCAAACAAAATGACCTCCAATGAGCTTTCTTTTGTGGATTAAGTCAGCGTTCTAGCTGTTCACTGTATTTTGTAAGAGATGTACTTCCTGTAGTCCATCTTCTATTCATATGCAGGAAAAGACGGGCGTGAGAACAGTTTATCCCCAACACGAGGTAAATCAGAGTTCTTCGTGTTGCTGTGTACTTTCTTTTGCTCTCTTTATTTTTTCCTTAGCACTTCACAGTTTTCAGCATCTCTCTTTTTTTTTAATTACACGCTTACTTTGCCCCCAACGCTCGACTGCACGTCAGTGAAAATTGTCTTTTTATTTATTCTTTGCCTTCGCGTTCGCGCTTGACTTGTTTGAAGTGTTCTCGCTTGACAAGCTGTCACAGCTTCACACTGGCTTCAATGTTTTACTTTTTTTTTTTAAAAACTCGTGCTTGACTCGACACACGCGCTGGGCTCGACACGCGCAGCTGGCTTGCTATTCACTCAAAGCTTCGCGCTTGGTTCGACGCGCATGGCTGGCACCTTAAACACTCTCTGCCTCGCGCTCGACTCGGCGCTCACATACTTCCTGCATTTATGCGTTAAAGTGACGGTTAATGGCAGCTTCGCGCTTGTCTATTTTACTCAGTAGTGAACACTGGCATGCAATTGATTAGGCAAATGGATGTCTGACACCGACATCAATCACAGTTTGGTCTTCTTTACCGATGTCCGTCTCTCTCACTCGGCAGGGAGCCAATTGCCTAAATAACGTTGCTGAGCGCGCACACAGCGGGATGTTTCCCATAAAAACAAATAATATCGTCACGCTGCCCCAAATTTAACAGTCACGGAGGGGAGACATCTACATCTACGCTCAGATTGGTTCATCCAGTTCAGTAGGCACAACTCCTCTACTTTAAGTGAAAGAGGAGCGCGATGACACGATTACTGAACACTTTAGGGGTCAGAATCTATGCTTATACTGTTTCTTTTATGTCCAGCGCTTAACTGCAGCTTATAATAAAGATATACAAGCCTGTCTTTCTGTTTGCGTCGAGTTCTTAGCTGGGATGGCTTCTTCTTGGTTATTTTCTTTTTTTTTGGGGGGGGGCAGTGCTTCTTTCTGCGTGGGTCCTTCGCTGTGGCTAAATCGTCGCCAAATTGTAGTGAAGAAGTTTGTAATAGACGTAGGGAGACAGATGTTCTTCGAGTATGGTATTTATTAGCCACAGCTTCTCATGTCCCAGAGTAACTGCCCAACATAGAATCCCCTACTTAGCAACCCTCACAGGACATTCTACATTCCAAGGACATGATGTCATGAAGCCATGAACACTAGATCACCACACAATGATTTGTGTAATTTCCCTATTTCTTTTATTAAAATTAATAGAGAGTATGATTATAAGATATAATATCAAGAGTAGGAGTAATGAGGATAACTCTTCAAAGAAAAGGAAAAGGTCAATGGATTTTGAAATAGATGACTACCGGGATTGATTGTTCCAACAGATGAAACCAATGGAGAGAATGTTTGATTAACCAAGATGATGAAGACTTTGGAAAAGACTAATGGCTGATCAGTAAAGGTATTAATGGGGATCAAAATAATTATTTAAAAATAATCATATGGGGGAGTTTATAGTAGCTTTTTAAAAAATGTGCAAATATTGTGAGAGTTTTTTGTGTGAAAATTAATGGTTTTAATGCTGCATGGAGTTGTGTCCAACAAATTAATGATGTTGCACTTGAAATTAATTTGCTGTCATTTAAAAGTATGATTAATTCTGTGAGATAATTGTGTCGCATTTTCATGTTGATAACACCTATTTAAAATGGATGCAGTTTTTGGTGTACTTTCCCCCTCCTGATCAATGTACCACTGCAAGACATTTTACACGGAGCACCAAGTGGATGACGTCAAAGATTCAAAGATGTACAATTGTGTTACAAAACATGTATTGTGAATAAAGCTTCCATTATGCACCCAAAGTATAATTTTCAAGGACTTCCACTGAAAGTTTCATTGCAGGCGTGTTAGGTCTATGGGCCATTGTTTAAAAAATGCTTCAGTTTGTCTTGTGCATCTCCGCAGAGTAGCTGCTGAGGGAGCAGGTGAAAGGTATCTCTTACCTTAAAAAATGGGCTAGTACTAAAGATTTAGAAAATTTGCCATTTCTGATTTAGCGATTGCAATCCTAACCATGATCATACCATGTTGAATTTGCAGACTCTATTAGGAGCTTCTGGGAATTGTGTATAAAAACTCTTGGGTTTTAGAGCCATAGAGTAATTTTTTTATTGTTGCATCAGCTGCTGTTGGGAAGACTTTTCATTCCTTCCTGCCTGAGACTACGTCCAATTTGTCTTAGATTTTTCTGATGGGAGGCTGTCACTACTCTTTCTGAGATTGTCTCTCTACTTTTTGCTTACATTTGACTAATCAGGCCAATGTTTTATGACTGTGTATTTCTGTAGCTGAGCCTTCAGTGCGATTCATGCATTTATTTCTGTGTACCGATCTATTAATATTTCTGTAATAAATCTATGTTTGCCCTATTTTTTATTAGAACTTAGTTATTGATGCTTCCATATTTTATCTTTTGCACTCTGCTAAATGATGTTTTTCTTCAATGAGTATTGTTGTCTCTAAACTATAGATAATTTGGAGAGTTTGGAGCCGAATTGATCAGTTAAAAATTTAGTTGTTCATACTATAGGGATTCAGGTGATTATTGGAGCCTCTCCCACAAAAGCTTTACTCGAAGAGCCAAGACTTAAGCTTCTTGCAGAAGTCAAGAACAGAGGAGGAGCTCTGATGTCATGTGGGAGGCCATTCCATGCTTTAGGAGTGATGTGTGAGAAAGCACAAGCTCTTTGTCTGCTTTTGTGTATGCGTGGGATGTGGGCTGATGAGAGTTTGGCTGAGCTGAGGTGTCTGGAGGGTTGGTGTAAATCTATATGGCTTTCGGGTCAGCTGGGCCAGTGTTTGTAGTGTTTTGTATGTGTGGAGAGAAGCTTAAAATGGGCATGCTTGTGTATCAGGAGCCAGTGGGGTTCCCTCAGGTGTGGGGGTGTGTGAGACTGGCATGGAAGGTTGAGGACGAGTCTGGCTGCTGCATTCTGGACCATCTGTAGTCTTTTGGTGAGTTATTTAGTGATTCCTGCATAGAGGGCATTCCCATAGTCCAGTCTGCTGGTGATGAGGGCTTGGGTGACTGTCTTCCTGGTGTCATTTGGCAGCTAATTGTAGATTTTTCTCAGCATCCTCAGGGTGTGGAACAAGAACGTGGCATTGGTGTTGCTCTGGACAGACATTTCCAACCTGCTGTTGATAATGATTCAGAGGGTTCTTGCTTGTGGACTGGGGATGAAAGTGGGTATGAGGTCTTTAGGGCACCAGGCAGAGTCCCATGGTGAGGCATGCTCTCTGAAGATCACTACTTCGGTGTTGTTTGTGTTCAGCTTGTGGCAGTTTGGCTTTTTCCATGTGGTCACTTTGGCTATCTAGAAGTTTAAATTTTGATTTGTGCTGGGTGTTTTGTCTGAGAGGATAGTATCGGTATTGTGTAATTGGCATAGGCAAGTATGTCAATGTTATGTGCTCAGATGACCTCTGCCAGCAGAGTAATGGGGATGTTGAAGATGGTCAGGCTGAGAGAGGATCCCTGTGAAACTCCACTAATGAGTTACAGGTCTTCTGAGGAAAAAGGCAGCATCTCGACAGTTTGTGTTCTTCCGGTGAGAAATGTACAGGTCCATTGTAGGGCAGATTGTTTGATGCCAGTCTTCTGCAATCATTTGATAAGGTAGTGGTGGGGGACTGTGTTGAAGTGCACAGAAAGGTGGAGTAGGATAAGAGCTGTGGTTTCTCCTCTGTCAAGGATCATCCAGATGTCATCTGTTGCTGCAATGAGGGCTGTCTCTGTAATGTGGCTTGGTATGAATCCTCATTGTGTGGCGTTGAAGAGCTGGTGGTTGCTGAGGTGTTAGGGAAGACGTCCGTTGATGGCTCTTTCTAGGACCATGGATGAGTATGGTAAGAGGGAGATCAGTCATTAGTTTGTGAACTTGGCTGGGTCAACTATGGGCTTCTTCAGGAGGGCGTTGATGTCTGTGTGTTTCCAAGCTTGCGGGGAAGTCTCTGTGTCAATAGAGGTGTTCAGGATGATGGTGAAAGCTTTACTAACTGGAGTGGACACTTTGTTATAGAGATCATGTCAACAGCAATAGTCAGCCCCTCGTTCACATGATATATGTGATAATTTCACAGTAATTATCAATATATCAACTTGAGTATGGACACAGTGTGACAACCCAACTGCTTTGAAACAGTTAACCTGCTTTTGCTTATGTAAGGTACAAACAGAAGTAATATGTACCCACAACTTGCTGTGACCTATGCTGTCAAGAGTATAAGCACAAATGCATCTGTTTATGTTCACACCATCTATTACTTGAAATGTTTTAAATTTAAAAAGATTAATTAGAGTGTAATATTTCACAATTATGTGCTAGTTTTCTTTTTTTGGGTAAAAACGTGGAAAATTAATTCATGATAAATTAATTTATGATAGGATGGTGGCATTTTTATAGGGGATTAATCTAACTGTCCACTGGATGTCACTAGTGGGCCTACAAATAAAATTGAAACCGCATAATACTTAATAAAATATTGTGGGTAACAGAGAAGACAGTAAAAATATACTATTGTAGCTTACGTTTTTTGCGTCTATTAAAGCCTTTCATTTCTAATCGATATTGCCTTTGACAATTGTTTCTAGTTGACTGTACCTTTTAAAACTGCATAATATATCACAGCAGAAGCATAAATCTGTTAATCCTGCAGTGCATAAATAAGAATTAGAATAATTAATTAATTATACGTTAATTTCACATGAAATGCTGGGGTACAGATTGTAATTTGACATGCTTATCTTCTATGGTGCTCACTACAACTAATTTTTAAACCGCGAGTTAATACTGCATTCCACAATTACTGAGACTACCAGGTATGACTGCACATTGAATGACTCATTCAGTGGGGTACTGTAAATCACATGTGCAGTATTGGTCGACCCTTACAAGATTAACCCTGAGAAATGTCTTTCTGCACTAATTCCTGCATGTTTCTTTCCTCGTACTACAGCTTTTTCAACAGGATAAACTCCATTTGATTGCACTTGGCAAAATGTGTCCAGAAAAAGAAAATTATGCCGCAGGATTTCCCACAAAGCAAGGACAAGGAGATGATGGACGGAGCGCTGAAACTTTTCAGACACTCACCCCCAGTCACAGATCTGGGTTGAATCCATCATCGTTCTTTAGCTCACTTCACCACCCCAGTTCAGACCCAGCCATATGCAGATCAGTCTTGACCCTGTGCCTCATAGGAACAGTTCAGACCGAACTGCCAAGCCAGGTCTTCCCTGGACCGGAAATAAGCATCCTCGGACCGGTTTTGGGGCAACACCCCTCATCAGCCAGGCTAGCTTGAATCCAGGGGCAAAGTGAGCAAGGGACCCACGTCTGGGCATACCCTGCCAATTTAGGGTGAACAAAGCAAACACAAGGAGATGATGAATGGAGCGCTGAAACTTTTCAGACACTCACCCCCAGTCACAGATCTGGGTTGAATCCATCATCGTTCTTTAGCTCACTTCGCCACCCCAGTTCAGACCCAGTCATATGCAAATCAGTCTTGACCCTGTGCCTCATGGGAACAGTCCAGACCAAACTGCCAAGCCAGGCCTTCCCTGGACCGGAAACAAGCATCCTGGTACTGGTTTCGGGGCAACATCCCACATCAGCCAGGCTAGCTTGAATCCAGTGGCAAAGTGAGCAAGGGACCCATGTCTGGGCATACCCTGCCAACTTAAGGCGAGCAAAGCAAACACAAGGAGATGATGGACGGAGCACTGAAACTTTTCAGACACTCACCCCCCAGTCACAGATCTGGGTTGAATCCATCATTGTTCTTTAGCTCACTTCGCCACCCCAGTTCAGGATTTCCCACAACACTTATAATCCCAATTATAAGTCCGTTTCAGAATCCAACACCAGTTATAGGCCAAATTGGGATTTACTTAAAACTAGTTAGGGGCACCTTTGCATGCTCTAGGGGTGGGCAGAACTTGCGGAGTCTGCCGAATTACATGAAAACCCTGTGAGATTCAGCGCAGTTTCGCAAACGGGCGAAAATCTGCATGTCGCGCTGATTTTCACCGGAACTCCACATTACAAGTGTAAAGCAGAGAGAGGTGGATGAATTTATCACCCACCCCTACTATGATCATTTCTTGCTTTGAGCTCCATTTGTTCATCATCAGTTATTATGCGTTTGCTCGATCACACCATAAGCTTTCATATTTCTCTGTTCCTAATATGTTGCTTCCTGATATTTATTAATGACTGTCCCAGTATAATACCTGAATTTCCAGTTCTAAATATAGGGCTATAACATATTATAGCCAGAATACCGACTCTCAAAAGGGTGTGTAGGTAAGAATAGCTTAATACATGCGTCCACATAAGTGCCTTGATTATATGTTTTCAAGGTACTTAGATATGGAGTTAAGAATAGTAAATATATATTTACTTACATATATTTTTCTTGATATTTAAGTAGTCAATATTCTCGAAACAACATTAATATGTTTCATTCTTGACATTCTGAAATACCTTCACTGCTCCATATTAAAAAGTACAAAGCTACAAAAAATAAATTGATACGCTAGCGAACTAATACAGGAAGTCTATAATGCAGCGGCGGCCGGCTCAGGTAAGCACGGTAAGGCGGGGCAGGGTGCAGCGGGGGGAAGCCAACAGACGTCTGTTGACTTTCCCCCCTCCCACCCCGCCCCACCTGTGCCGGCCGCTGCTGCTATAATGTACAATAAAATCGACCCAACTGGTCATCGAGATGCAGGAGGATGCATCTTGGATGGCCAGTGTGTCAGGTCAGAAAAAGCTACAATCTGAATAGCTCTTTCCAAAGAAAATTAAAATTTTCATTTTATGAAAGACAGGAAGATGTCCACTATTTCAAATTTTATTTTGCTTTACTGTATAGCAACAAGAAAAAAGCTCTAATAAAATAATGGAAAATAAATCTCCATTGTATGTATGTAAAGGTACTTTAAAAGTGTAATCCAAAGTCCATATGTAGCCCAAGCTTTGGAAAAGTCAATAGGTATGAAAATCGGCTGCAATGATTATTTGTTTTTAATTTTTTATTGAAAAGTATATTCAACAAAAATAAAAAGAAGGAAAAGGGAAAACATAAGCAATATATACTTGTAATTAATATGTTTATTTCTGGCCCAAAGAAAAGATGTATTGACTTTGAATTACTGTAAAATAGAGTCATAGTTTAAACACAGAATTATGCTAAAAAAATCAAACCTGAAAGTAATCAAAGCACCTACAAGATTTTAGAGAAGGGCTGCAGCACTTCCATCCTGGTCACCCTTGATGGCCTCTGTCAGTCCACCACACCAAAGAAGAGCACAAGCGTTTTTAGTGACAACATGGTACATATTGCTGGTAAATCCAAACAGGTGCAGCAGCACTGAAGAGGAGGAGTCTGTGACGCACTGGAGGAGTGATGATAACGCATTTCCGCCAAGACATTATTGAGATCTGCTGATCAAATCCAGCGATACGCATAGTAAATACTTCATTTGTTCATGGTGGTTTGAGGAAACCTGGATTGGCTAAATGTTGCACTAATGACCAGTCTATTCAAAGTAGCTTCACATTCACCCACCTAGCAGCACAAAAAGTGCTCACAGCAATTTCCTAATATTATGAGCAAATAGGTGTTTTCTTCACAGTATATGTGATAATTAATATTTATCGATTACGATAGCGTTTGGAAAGGCTCCGAATGACATTTGGTTTGTCCGAATCTGATTCAAGACTCGCCTTTCCGACCGACTCGGACACATTTCCAAACAACCGATTCCGATGTTCAGAAACCGTTCGGACTTTCCGACTCGGTTCCGAACGGCATTCAGGGTAACTAAGTCAGTCGGAGCCGAATCGTAGCGGTCTATGGACCGCGTTTCCGACCCAGCGATTAGGATGTCGGATTCGGACAGTCTTTACGAATCAGTTGTCCCGACATGGATCGGCTGTCGGAATCTGACTTTGGGGGCCCCCCTTCACACGGGGGTCTCCGAATGGGGACCATGGGGGTACCCATGGGTCCCCCCTTACCATGCATGCACAGTGTGGCAGGCACCATAGGGTGCCCGCCACAGGGCGCACGATTTTCCGCAAGCACCCCTTTCTTCAATGGGAGCCTGTGTAGTCGGTCGGAACACAGGCTCCCATTGAAGTCAATGGGAGTCCGACCGAACGGTGTTCTGAACCATCGTAATCGGTCGGTCTGACTCCCAGAATCCGATTCGGTCAGAAACCATTCCAAAACTGATTCGGTCGGAATGCTTTCCTAACAACATTGTAATCAGCTCCTTAAACAAGACAGCCACATTTAGGACAAGGTAGGGAAAGTTCCTACATCTTTATAGCAAACAGAGGCATATGTAGCACTGGAAGCTCCGGTGATGTTGAGGTGACAAAAGAAAGGGCCCCTCAGAACTCATAAGCAACAAGAGACCGATTACTAGACACACAAGTGAAGGAACGTTGAAGCAGAGAGAGAGTCATATTTAAAGAACAACTTTAAATATAACATACAGCAGCATCTAGAAGTAAAATAGGGTCACTGTTTAGTCACTAATCTATTGCCAGCAACATAGTAATGGCCCAGAAGAACAGCACAGCATAATGTATTTCTGAAATTCAGAGTTATAGGAGCAAAAGAGAGTTAACAGGCAGGTCCAGATGATAATGACCATGCAGAATCATTTTATGGTAGGAAGCTGCATGGAGTAGAGACAGAGAAAAAGGACTATGACTGGTGAGGATCTACAACAGGGCTATGACTTCAGAGGATCTACAACAAGGGTAGCAGACCCTTACCTGTGTGACGTTTTCCTAAAAGTACGGACATATTTGAAATACCTGGGTATGATGAAATCTTAATCACCTGAGCCACAGCACATTAACAGTGGGAAGCGCTATGTGTATATAGACTTAACTTAATACTATTGGATAGCCCTCATGAGGATGAAATATCCCACCAGACCTGACGGTGTCATACTTCACATAACAACCAAGAGACCCAAAGACAAATTGCATCGCTTTTTTTCCTCCTAAAACTAATTTAAAGGGCAGAATTCCAACACCAGTGTGATTACATTGAGTTCAAAAACATTCTGGCTAACTCACAGGTTGGATTTTGGCCTTGGTTTGGTTTCTTCCCTCTTGGTAGCTGGTATGACCTTACATCAAAATTGTATGGTAAAGTAATTGTTCCTCAAATCTTTCCATAAACTTCGAACCAGTACTGTAGGAAAATGCTTCATTTTGCATGATCACCTGTCTGAACTGGTATGACTAACCTGTGAGTCTGGCCTGGCAGGATCGATGAACGAAGGCAGTCTGTCAACTCCCACTGATGCTTGACTGAGAGAGCGATAGAACCACTCACCCAGGTAGGTCGCCGAGGAAAATAGGGGAATGGGATAAAACTATAAAAGACAGCCAACCGGTTCCTTGTGTGGTTGATGATCATCTATGGTCTCACTACCAAGGTTCTTTCTTCAATATCCCTTGAATACTAGTTTTTGGTACCTGTGTAAAAGATAAACAGTGGAAGTCACCATAAATGCATTCTATCTAGTCATTGATTAGTCACTAAGCACATTTCACATATTACACTCACTTGCATTCATATGGTTGCATAATTATTAATCTCTGTGTTGTCTACTTTTAGATGTAGGTTGGCACAAGAGCGCGATTAGTCCTTAATCTATTTAGCAACAATTCATCAGTGTTTTTAGATGTTTAGACAGAATATCGAAACCAAAAATATTGTAGGACAAATATCATGTCGAGAATATCAAGGACAAAAATATTATGAAAGTAGTTTCTATAGGTAAGTAAAGCATATATAACTCCACGTATATGTACCTTAATGATATATATATATCTCTTCAAGTAATGTAGATGTGGATGTATTCTGTCTGTGATCCCTGTTTTTAGTCACATGTTTGGGAAAGGGATGCTTTCCCTGGAAAGCTTACTTCAGCATGAAAATAACTGTAGTTGTTGTATTACTTGTAGCCTTGGGTTTGTCGTAGACACTGTTCAGTTGCTTTTCCATGTGCAAGCATTTGAGGCTTGGTTCTAAAGCACTTAACTTTATCTTGGTTTTCTTTCTTCGTATATTGTTATCGCCAAACAGATGTCCTGCTCCAGAAGAGGCAAGAAGCAGCTACCACTATCGTTAGCCTGGAGGGCCTGGATGGATGAACCATGACGCTCTGCAGTTCCTCAGGTAAGTTCACAAAGAAAAGTACCATCTTCTCCAGGAGGCAATATTTTGCCTAGAAGGGGCGTGGTCCACAGTGAGCAGTATTTATACCCTCCAGGACCTAAGATGGTCGCCAATATTCCAGAAGGTTCCAGAGGGTGCCAGAGAGTTCCACAAAGTCCAAAAGAGTTGCAGAATGTTCTAGAGAGTTCCAGAAAGTTCTAGAGGCCCATGTTTCATTTAATATGAGCAAAACACCTGGTGACAAGTGGGGCCCACTGTAAATATCTACATTGCATTATCAACTTGGGCCACTACACTATCATCATTGCACCATTGACTTGGGTCATAGGAGCATAATACATTTTTGGGAACCAGATCCTAGGATCTTGAGCCACCAGTTGCATAACCTGGAAGTCCACTCTGCACTCCTTGTGGGAAAATGGGTTTTGGAGGGTTCAGGAGGGGACATGTGGCCTGGATTTAGGATGCCCATGACAGTTTTTGGGGATTTATGTTGCTGTTTTTTTGACTCTCTGCACTGGGACTCTGCTAACTAGGCTCCAGTGCATTTACTCTGACCCCTAAAGCATGTTGAAATCAGCTACATCCCTAAATGGCATATTTAACTTACCTATGAGTTCCTACTAAATGATATAAGGTGTACCAAGGGCTGGTAAGACAAATGTCACTAGTGCACTGCAGCACAGATTCTGCCACCACTAACATGACAATGCAAAACATGATTGCAGCCACCAGTAATCTGGGTGTGCAGGTTTAAACTGCAAAACTGCAACTTTAACCTGTCAAATAACCCTACTGACATGCCTAAACCCTCCTTTTAAATATTAATAAGTCACCCCAAAGTAGGCCTCAATTCCCAATAAGGCAGGCTGCATGATATTTAAAAGTAGTACATGTAAATGTTTACGGTAAAACATGCCTGTACACTGACAAGGCCCTGTAGGAGATTGGGTTATTAGTTGTGTGGCCTGCACAAGTAATAGGTCCAAAAGCCTGTTACTGGGAACACAGCACCCCATTGTAGTAATTGACTTTCTCAGGGTAGCGAGGCAGAGAAGTCTAAGGCCTTGTCAGGGGCGGTGGTGTGGACTATTAATCACCATTCACTGGCAAGCAATAATAGCACTTGATAAATGATTGTCCAGTCAGAGCTTTTTCTTTAGTACACACACACTACTAAATACTATGCACTAATTTACAAGTATGTGCATTGGCAGATGGAAAATACCATGTATGGCATTGTATCATCACCTTTGACCCTCTATAGGGGGGCACACAAACATTTCAAGTGAGTCTGCTGGTTTTGGCAAGGTTCAAGAGCAACCAACCACATTTTAAAATCATCAATTTGTACTTGAGTGCAATCATCAAAAAGAAAAGTCTTGTGTGGAGGCACTTATTCATGTAATAAACCATATATAATAAGAACAGTAATCATTGTCGTCATTATGGGAACCAACAAAGCATTTATAATAAGTAAAACCTGTGTTTGTGTATTTTTAATGTTTTCAACCACAAAACTGCAATTATAAAAGCAACCCTTTGAGGGCATGACATTATAATGACATTGCATTGCAAACATACACATGGGGCCAGATGTACGACCATTGTAAATTGCGCCTCGCAATTTGCGCTCAATTGCGAGTCGCAAATTGTGAGGCGCAATTTACAATGTACTACAGTGTCAGAGACACTGATTGCGATTCCCAATGGGGTCGTAAAATGCGAGGCTCTTGAATATTAATGAGCCACTCGCAATTTGCGACCCCATTGGGAATGGCTGGCCCTCCCAGGGATGGTGGCCTGCTGGGCTCAGCAGACCTCCATGTCTGGGAATGCTTGTCAATAAAGCAGTTATTTTTGTTTTTAAATGCAGCCAGTTTTCCTCAAAGGAAAACAGGATGCATTTAAAAAAAAAAAAAAGAAACGTTTTCATTTCATTTTTTAAGGGCAGGTAGTGGTCCATTGGACCACTGGCTGCCCTTAAAAAATATTTCAGAGCTCTTGAAGAGGGTGGTAATTTGCTAGTGTTTTTTGCGACCGCAATTGAGGTTGCAAAACATTGGTACATGGCTTGTGACTCGCTATTAGGAAGGAAACGCCCCTTACTAATAGCGAGTCGCAAAACACTATTCGGAGTCCCATCCAACTTAGGGTGGGGACTTCTAAAATCTATTTGGGGGAGGCTGTACTGCTCCTGCAGCTCCCCCCACACCTCTTAAGCCTTTTGGTGGTGACCCTGTCATCCTGGGGCCCTCACAGAGTGAGAAATGAGCAAAATTATGGCCCAATGGCTGGGTCCCACAGGGCATTTTGGGGCGCTCCCTCAAGAGCAGTTAAATGAGCGTCTCTCCCACTACCTTGGGGAGATCCACTGCTTTGGAATATTGCCCTGTGGCCCTTTCTTTAGGTTCCAGGGGTTCCCAGTCCAACCAGGGTACCCCACACTGCTCTCTTGCTGTGGGAGAGCTCAGGGAGCCCAGCAAGGAACCGGTTCTCCTGGCTCCCTGTGCCAGCTCTCCTATTGATCTTGGTTTCTGGGTGCAAAATGTCCAGGTCTTTCCCTCAACTAGTCCTCAGTGGGTGTAAGGGGGCCAGTCTCACTGGCCCTTGGGGAAACCCACTGGTCCTGGGTTCTACTGGGCAGAGTCTTTAGTCCTGTGTGGGGTATCAGGGGGTCCCTCCTTCCAGTTCTCCATGGTGGTCCCAGAATCCAGCAGTGAAGTGTAGAACAATCCCCAGGCAAGAGAAAGTCCACCCCTTGTGCAACAGTTTTTAGAGGGGAGAGAAAGGTTCCAGAAGTCAGGCACCCATGGCCAATCCTAAGGTGCCACATCACCTCTGCACACTCCTGCACAGCATGCTGAAACAGTTCAAAATGGCGTCATCCAGGAGTCACTGGTCACATCTGCCCCTGTGGTCTCAGCTCCGCCCCTCGCTGACATCACAGCCAGGGTCTTGAACACTAAGGGCCTCATTACGATGTCAGTTGGGAAGGCTGCGAATGGCATTCGGTTTGACTGAACCTGTGTCAGAAGACACGTTTCCGACCGACTCGGAAACATTCCCGACCGACCGATTGCAATACAAGGTAGTCGGTCGGTCATTCCGATTCGGTTCTGACCGGCATTCGGACAGTTCGATTCGGTTGGAGCCGAATCGTAGAGCTCTATGGGCCGCGTTTCAGACCAGCCAATTACGATGTCGGATTCCGACAGCCGTTCTGACTCAGTCTGTCAGACATGGATCGGCTGTCGGAAACCGACTTGGGGGCCTGTAACAGGCCCCCCTTCACCCGGAGGCCTCTGGTTGGGGCCCGTGGGGGTACTCATGGGACCCCTCTTTCCAACCATGCACAGTGTGGCAGGCACCATAGGGTGCCCGCCACAGGGTGCAAGGTTTTCTGGAACACCGCTTTTGTCAATGGGAGCCTGTGTTGTCGGTCGGAACACAGGCTCCCATTGAAGCCAATGGGAGTCAATTCGGAACCATTGTAATCGGTCGGTCGGACTCCCCGAACCCGAGTCGGTTGGAAACGATTCCGACAAGGAGTCGGTCGGAATGCTTTCTGACTAACATCGTAATGATGCCCTAAATGTTCAAAGAGAGCCCCCTCCTGGGTTGGGTCCAGTTGTCTGTGCTCCCTCCTTTGCTCACTGGGCTTGGGCAGACCCATCCCTGGTACAGTGTGACAGCTGAGTGATTGATGCAGATCATTCCGCCCCACTCCTTTCCTCCTGAGGAGCTGGGTGATGTACTGTTAATTGCTTGCTTTGTGTGGGGAGGCCTTGGTGCTGTAAAGAAATGTAAGTAACTGGGCACAGCAGGGTGACAAAAGGTCTGTGATCTGATCCTGAGCTGAACCAGAGAAATATGACAATTCTGGATGACCCATAAAGTGTACAGATATCATTTTGTGAATTATAGAATTGATTTTATTGTCTGCCCGCAGCAAGACAGCGACCACAATGCCTTAATTCTCACACTTAATTTTCCACCCATTGGGAACAAATCGGCTAAATCTTCCGGTGTTGACCATAGACTGACCCTTTCAAATAATAGGCGGAAAGTTAGGTGGGCCTGGGTGGAAAAATCGCAGGAAAAATTGGCTCTCTTATTCAACACCATTATTCCCAATATTGAGGCCCTATCAGAGATTGTGAAATCTGGAGACCTTGCCGCGTCACTTGAGGAGGTTGAAAAGATCAATGAATCCACAACCACAAAGTTGGAGGAGACGTTTTGGATAACATGCACCAGGGGCCGTGGTAGGACGCCTAGGCAAACTTGGTTTAATGGGGACTGCCGGGCGGCCAAAAAGGCATTAATAGAGGCCATCAAAACAAAATGCAATACCACAGTAAAAGCAGCCAGATATCATTATAAATCAACCATTGCAGCTGCTAAATCCTCGTGGGAAATAGATCAGTGGGACAGCCTGAAATCCGCCTTGGAATCCAAAGATATGAAATCATTCTGGAGCATTGTAACCACTGGTAGCAGTAATAGCCAAGCGGCTTTTGAGCCAAACATTGCGGCCGACTGCTGGAGAGAGCATTTTTCAGCCCTTTATGCCCCACCAGACGGCATAGAGAGTAGTCAGACCCTAGCAACCCCGGCTCACTTAAGGTCGGTGACAGCCACCCCTGAGATATCCCTGACAGAAGTCTGTAAAGCCCTAAATAAAATTGTACCTGGCAAGGCTGCTGGTTTGGATAAGATCCCAGGGGATCTCTATCGGGCTGAACCTAAGATCTGGGGCCCTTACTTCTGGGTAATCTTTAACGCCATTTTATTGGGAATGGCTCTTCCCGCAACCTGGCTAGGAGCCGAGATCATCCCGGTATATAAAAAGGGATCGCCTTTGTCACCGGCAAATTATAGACCGATCAGTCTGATCGATGTCTCACAGAAAATCTTTGCCAGGGTTCTTCTAGATCATCTGCAATTTTGGTTGGAAGAACAAAAAATCTTGACCCCCTTGCAGGCTGGCTTTAGGGAGAAAACATCAACAATAGACCAGATTTTCAGGCTCCAGCTTCTCTATTGGAAAACAGTCCATTTAGAAGGGGGTAGCCTGTATCTGGTCTTTGTTGACCTGAAAAGTGCGTTCGACTTGGTACCCAGAGATGCTGTATGGAGGGTTTTAAGCGAGCTAGGATTACCCCCTTACCTTTTAAATGTATTGAGAAGGCTACATAATGGAAATTATGCCCAAATTAGATACGGGAAAAATGGGGAACTAACGCAGCCGATCCCTGTAAATAGGGGCGTTAGAGAGGGTTGTGTGCTCGCCCCCACCTTGTTCTGCATATACATCAATGGTTTGATTGATGCGCTGAGAGTTTGTAAGGATACTGACGCTCCTAAAATCGCGCAAAAGCAAATTCCTGCCATGATGTTTGCAGACGATACCCTTCTTCTCTCTAAGTCACCAATGGGTATCCAAAGAATCTTAGATGGGTTTTGTGAGTTTTGTAGGACCAGGGGACTAGAGATCAATATTAACAAAACAAAATGTATGATCTTTAACCCTAGCAAATCTACACGCCCTAACCCGCACATGAATGGTATCTCTTTGGAGCAGGATTCTGTATTTGATTACTTGGACCTAACTCTTACAGAGAATATGACTTGGGGGGCCAAAATTAGCAAATCTAATCTCAAAATGACACAGACCACAGGTGGCCTGGCTAGGTTCTTCAGGGTTGCATTCCAGAAACCAGTGAGCCCGGTCATGGAGATATACAAAACCCAGGTCAGGAGTGCTGCCTTATATGGGGCTGAACTCTGGGGGCATTCCAACCATAGGCCTTTGGTCACAACTGAGAACAAATTCCTTAGACAATTATTCAGTTTACCGATCAGTTCCCCTTTGGTCCCACTGCGCATGGACCTAGGGGTGAGATCTATTTCTGAGGAAATTGGCTGCAGGCCATTACTTTTTTTGCGGCGCCTCTGGGTAACACCGGAACTCCAAGAGTATAGATTAGAGCTAACGGAAATCCTGAGACTCCCCGGTTCAGGAAAGCTGCCATGGCTTTTATTTATCAGGGAGGGCCTTTATGAAATAGGCCTAAAAGAACTATAGGATAACCCTGACATAGCTTGCTCGAGAACACCACGCACAATATTAACCACCAGCTACTGGGGCAGTTTATCTGCAAAACTCCATGCAGAATCCGCTCATGGCTCCCTCACATCACTCTTCCTGGAAGTTAAGGTCACTTGCAGGCTGGAGGCATGCCTTGACGTAATCCGCCCGGCATTAGGCAGAAAATGATATGTACAGTTTCGTCACGGCTGTCTCCCCCTGCGTGCCTTTACGTGTAAATGGTCGGGTGGTAATCTAAGTGGGTGTCCAGCCTGTAACATGTGTGTTGAGACTGAACTTCATGTGTTTTTCTTTTGCCCAGGATATCACTCAGTAAGACAAAGATGGTTGGTCCAGCTATGTAAAAACCTAGGCACAACTCATTGCATCGAAGCTTTCAGAATTTTAAAATACAACACAGATACCCATATAGTCTTTGCGGTTTCACGTTTTTTATATTCTATGTGGTGCGTTAGGAGAAATTTCCTTATTATGTAAAATCAAGGACTTGATTGTGGCTGACTCTTTTCACCACCCTTTTAACCTAAAATGTATTATCTCAGATGAATTGTTTTATTTCTTTTAAACTTTTTAATTATTTTTAACTTGTTTGTATATATCTGTGTTTGTTCTTTTATGGTGAATAACCAAAATAAAGAAATATTGGATTGGATTGGAATTGATTTTCCCTCACAGGTCACACCACACTATAAGACGTCAGTGGTCTCTGTAGGCCAAAGGGAAGCGAAACTGCACTCTCAGGCAGTTCTCTCCATGTGTATATAATAAGGTGTCACTATAGACAGAACAGTAAATCACACTGACTTTCCCTGTTAGTGTAGACTAACATTATGAAGCCTATCCCAGGTCAATATCAAAGTCTGCAGAGCCCCCATTGTACCAGGCTACCTGTACGCAGTTACCGGGCTGCACACAACAGTAGTCTCCCACGCTCATCCCACACATGCGGGCACATGTGTGTGCACCCATGTTCATGTGTAATCAGTCAAGTGACCCTTATCCTTACTGCGTTGCAGTGGCCTTGTCTTAAAAGGTGGACACTGGATGAAAACGTACAGTCCGTTTGCCATGTGATTACTGTGGGTGAGACACACTCACAGTAAAAACTAAAACTGGGTGATCCAAAAGGCAAAAAATCTGGGCGTACTGAATGGGCGGAACCCAATTGCAACAGGCCCCAAAGGTGTTTTCACTGGAACACAGTCGTCTGTTCCATAGGAAAGAATTGGGAGTTGTTATTAAAATTAAATCATATTATTTAGACCTTGGAACCAGCTAAAAAAGTAATTCTTTGACTTTTTATTACAAACACAGTTCATTGGTAAAGTTAGATTTGTACTAAATATGTCACAAAAGGTAGTTTTAAAAAGTCACCTTTCACCTGCCTAAAGACTCTAAAACTCCATTTGCATGAACTTCAAACTCTCTGCCTGGAGCTGATTAGCACCTTTGAGAAATGTGAGCTTGCTCCCAGATGAGACAAAGGCCTTGGGTGTGGGGAGGAGTCACGTTCCTCTGACAGGATGGCCATCTGGGCTGTACCCAGGAACCTAATTATCTTCATAGAGGCCTACCATGTCACAGGCAGATGTAGTTAACTCCTGGGTCTACCCCCTCTTTTGTACATTTAGCCAGCCAGTCAACCAGGTACCAATCCCAGTGGGAGAAGAGCTGCTCCCAGAACCAGTTTGGAGTGACCATAGAGGAGGGGTTGCTCATTTCCCTGGCCACATCTCTATGTTGGGAATAGGAGCTCTGCTCAAATGAAGAAAAACCCAACTATCTTGGTTTTAGGTAAAGCGGGGCACAGTGGCATTTTTTGAAGTAGGGCACACAGGAAGTGCTCCAAAAATGGGTGGGGTTATTTCTGGGAATTTTTCCCCATTGGTTAGGGAGGGGCCAGGAGTCACCACTACCCACAGGCTAGTGCTTAGTATAAATGTGGCACCCCTGAGCACCCTCTTCAGATCACTACTGGACCTGTGGAAGACAGAGGAAGGACTGCACCTGCTGTTAAAACCTGTGAGGAGAACCTATTGGTTTGGACCTGCTCCCGCTTGTACCCAAGACGGTAAAGTGGACTCAAGGGTCAGTTATTTGACCTAATTTTAAGCTACCGGGACACAAAAGGACTAAGAAGCCCACTTTCCTGGAATAACGCAGCTGACCAGTTTTTACTCGACCTGACCTGGACCCTGCTGATGGCTTCTGTTGGAGTGAGTCCTGCACCCCAAGTCCTGTTCCTGAGGTCCTGGAACCCTTTGCTGGTGTCAGAGCGTACTCCGCCTAATCAAACCAAAAACTGGAACTTAAAAACTTTTTGCTAACTTTTAGCCTGGAAAACCATTGAGGGACCGAAACCAACCTGCCAGCTAATCAGCGAAGGGATCATAGAGTTGCACTTTGCTAGTGCAGGAAGAATCTGAGTGATCGCCTCAAGTAAAGATCTTTGATAGCATGGAGGAAGAAGAGGAAGGGCCTAGGGGACACTGCCTACAAAAGCACTAGAGTGCTCGCCGTTAGAGACTGTAATGTGTTTTATTTAGTGTGTTGTATTATACTTTGCCGCTGTAATAAATAGTTATTTTCTTCCCAAAAGTAAGTATTGGACTGGATAAACTGATTATTGGGATCACTGTTTTTATTTTGAGTCTGGCACCTTTGCTTACCTTGTATCAACCTCCCCCTCGAAGCCTTGGACTGCTTGACCCACACTACCACTAAGAGTTAAGTGCTGAATGGGTAGTCCTTGGCCCAGTTGCTCAGGACTCATAGTAGGTCTTACCCGAGGACATCAGGAGTGAAAGGCCACAACCCCCATGTTTGGGCCCAGAAACCCCTGCCTGCCCCCTGACCCTCTGAAAGGGTCGTAACATATCCCCTCTCTTAAAAAACATCATCTGACTTTGAAGATTTATATAATCTCTAACCTGTATGTTCTCTTATATTTCTGGTGATACTTATTGATTCCTGTGTATTCTCAACTTACTAAATACAGTCGAGAAAATACATTCTCCACGATATTAAATCAGGTTTTCCGTGAGGCTGCAATACTGTGAGAGCCATTCTAAAAATAATTGGTGAATACGTATGCATACCTGGTTTTCTCACAGATGTCTAATTATCATACTTGATCTATCAATTCTATTTAATACAAAGAATCATAGCTCCTTAATGCATAAACTAAAAGAGTGGATAGATCTAGACCGGATAGTACTGATATAGTTTTAACCTTATTTAACAAATAATTCACAGCTGCTTAAAAGTGGAAACTTCTCAAGGCTTAGACTACTTTCTCAAGGCACACCCTAAGTAGCAATCCTTTAATTCTATTTGATGTCTATGTTGAACCCATACATCCCCTTCTCTAAAGTACAGGTATTTCTTACCATCATTATCATGGCCACACACAGCTTTACCTAAAGATCTACCCTGAAAAACTCGTCTAATTTAGAGCATCACAAGCCTTCAATCATTGATGAATCTACAATATTTGAGGTTGAATGCTTAACATTTTTTATTGCTACAAATATATACCCCACATGGCAAAATACCTATTAAATCTGGGCTTGACTCTATGTATGTCCCCAATTTCAAACAGTTGATCGTGGAATGTGTCAAATCATAAGGATGTTTTTCTTGACAGGAGATGTACAAGATCATTTATATCTTCCTAAGTAGGTTGTCATCACTACTGGCAGAGAATGCCCTACCCAATGTACCCGGCAGAGGTTCCCTCTCCTCTGTCCTAACAGAGGCCCTCTATTCCCTAGACCAGTGGAGAATTCCCTGCCATATCTGGCAGTCCTTGTCAAATGACAGAGTTCTTTCCACCAAATGTGCTCCCAGGAGCACAACAGAAGGTCGGTTGTTAAATGTGACATTGTAGACATGGCATTTTTGATGGCCCTGAAATTCTGAAAACAGTATTTTCTTTCTGGAAATCGAAAAATCAAGGAATCCTATGCAGTAGGAATTTGCTTCCAGAATGGGGGAGGTGGTAATTGTTTGTTTTCCCTTGGTTCACAACCACCATGGTTTTTATAGTGGTCACCAACAGATAATAAAAAGGGTGCAGGATGATCCATTCTAAATAGTGGTGGATGGCTTACTAGTTAAGGGTTTCCTATGACAAAACAAGCTGAGACTCTGCCATCAGAAACTAAAGGTCCTATTCTGGAGGCTTAGTGGACTAAAGCATCCACTACAGGGGCCTGTGTTCGACCTCATAGTCATAGGTTCTATTCCTGGCAGGTCCACTCAGCCTTTCATCCTTTCTGAGGTCAATAAAATGAGTACCATTGAGTTGGGTAACAATAAACATCTGTTATTCAGTGCCAAGATGCCCCTTTGGGCACTATGCAGATAACAGAATATTATGTGCATAGCTCAGTGAGTTTCTGATTTTGTCACAGAGATCTTTCAGTCACTGTGCAGCTCATAAATTACAATCGCAATCTAAGTTAGAAACTTATGTTTTTCCCAGTCTTTCATTATTCTAATTTTGCTAAAATGGGTTTGTTTGGGTAGAAATACATTCTTATTAGTAAAATCAACACTAACCACTGTGTTACATTCTGAATCCTGGGTCTTAGCTTCCCCAGACCAAGCACTCTTCAAAAAATACCTGCCAGTATCGATGACGTGAATCCTACACCTTGTAGTCCCCTTTGTCTTATGGAACATTTTCTATACAATGAATTAGACACGTATGATTCATTGTCTCTGTATTTGTGTGTGATGTAAAATGCTCCGACACCCTACACTGGTATGAACGGTGCTATAAAACAAATCAAATACATTTGAGAGAGGGGCTATGGAGAGATAAGAGGCACTGTTGGAGGGTGATAGTGAGGGAATCATTGAAGAGACCCAAAAAAGGATCGAATCCTGGAGCACTGTAAGGTCATCATTTACTATGATTTAAAAACGAATACAATTGAATATATAATAAAACGTGTTGTAGAATGCACCATTTTTCCCCAAATTTTCTTGTGAGAGAATGCCCCAAACCCCTTTCTAGTTGTAAGGCTCGCTCGCTATGCATCATATGGGGGCTGGTCTGACAAACTCTGCCAGGGATGCTTTGGGTTCTCAGTGCAGCCCTGCTGTTACAGACTTCTCCCTGGTGGAGAATTCACCACAGGGGAAATGCATTCATTTGTGCAAATGCAATTTTTTCAATTTTTTTATCCGCATGGAAAATGTTTTTCCCAGTGGAGAAGCCCTTTCGCGTCCACCTCCACCAAATGTGTAGGTGGTTTATTCTCCTTCTCATGCTCGATGGTAAGTTAAGTCAGTCCTGTATTGAAGCCCTGTACTGGAGTTATCCACTTTCCTCCAACCTGGACATGTTATCCACTTAATTTGATTCTTTGCAAAGCCTCCTAACCCCTGATTTGGCTTGTTGCACAATATAATCCTGCAAATGGAATTAAATAACCAAATAAATAAACACACAGAAAAATAGATAGATAAATAAATTTAAAAAACACAATATCCAGATCATCTTCATGTTAGGAGAGTCTGCCAATAAAGAACAGGCGAACATAGCACTTTATGACTAGAACCAACCTGAGGCACTCTATACAGCTCTGTACTAAAGAGATCAAGAAAAAATAAATATATATTGATTCTAATGATTTTTCTTCCTCCGGTATCCCTGCAGGCTACATCTTGGTCTGTGGGTATAAACATTATTATTGGCTAATTGCCGGTACCGTGGTTAGTACGTGCTCATCGAGAAGCATGTTTCTTCCATTATGAGTAAGAATGGGATGTGTACGAACAAGGCCAGGCATGCAGAATAAGGAATTATCAGAGGGAGCATTTCTCCGGGTCATTTCATAGGCAACATCATGCTCCACATCTCCTGCATCATTTAAGCAACTAGCTTATGATGGGGCAATGCTAATTATGATAATTGAAGGCGCTCCTCTGCCATGCCTCATGCAAAAAGAACAGAGAAGGTCTACGTGACACAGCTCAGGATGACGCTGCTGAGACTTTTCAGAGTAACTTTAGGATTAATGATAAAGACATCGAAGCTTGCTGCATTAGAAAACTCTTAACACATGTTATTATGGGGATTAAGACTACCTGTGTTCACGTGGAACACGCTGTTTGGATAACCGCGGTCATACGGGGATCACCAGCCTGGAAACGTGCAGCTCAGTTTCAACACCTGTTTCTTTTTATTTCTTCATGCAGCTTCATAAAACTAAAATCAAAACACCCTCGGAGGGTGCACGTATAATGGTTATTGCTTGTCTCGCATGACTGCAGGCACCTGGCCTCTGCCCGAATACTCTTTTTACCCAGCCTATTGGACAGTTCTTTTAAATGTGTGGGCTTTAATAGTTTATTCCCTGTTGACCTCATAAAAGGACATAGTAGTAGAAAAAAATGTTTTTTAATATGCCTTCATAGTTTGAAGGGGAAAGTGCCGTCCTGCAAACCGCAATTCGAAGAAGATGCCTTTGACTGCAGGACACTTTTCTGTTGTTTTTGGGAAGCAGTAGTGACTACATGTCAGAGGAATGCATTGCTTTGGCAGAGAGGTCTGGTTCACATGTCACATTTTCCATCGTTAATGTTACGCTATAAGCATTTTCATTATGTTGAAAAGGTGTCCATCATATACCTTCCTTCTGCAACCCCTCTGCTTAAATATTTCCCCCTTTTTACTCATTTCACGTGCTTGCTATGTAACGATTTTCCAGACGGATGTCAATGTAAACTTTGAAAAGAAAATGCCTCTGCGTCAGTATGGGTCATTTCTAAGTCATAATAAAATAGGTGACATTAAAGGAGCAGATAGATTGTTTTACATTATACTCCCCACTAAAAAACAAGATATGCTTATGTTTCGAGTTAAGTCTACTTACCTGCTAAGGTTGAGCGAAAACGCAGAATATTTGCTTTAGCACCTGGTGTTACAAATGTCATCATTTCTATTTTGTTTAATACTCTTTGGCTTCAGGTAATAAGCTCAACTGATTAACTGAACTCACCCTAATTTATATAGCGTTTCATCTAATAGGCATCAAAGCGCTTGACAATTTGCAATTTTGATAACCTGGTCGAAATAAATATGTATTTACCTGCTTCGCAAAGCAGAAGCAATACCCTGTTCCGAAATCTATTCAGGCAGAGAGTTGTAGAGTAAGCTTGCTTGAAATCCCAGAACATTAGGCCCATCATGAGTTCCTTACCACAATCTGGGCTGAACGTACATTATAGGTCTATATTTAGGACAGTATCTTACCCTAAACTGCCTGGTGTCTTTGTTTTATCTACCAAAGGAAGCCAGTACAGCCTCCTGGTGGAATATTATCAATGCTAGGCCCACTTGTAGCGGTCCTTCCTGCTGACCACCCATCCAACATCAAATCTTCAGACCAGTCTTTGTCCAATGACTCTTTAACGTAACATAAGCAAATAAGTAGAAAATAGACAATTACAAATAGATAATTAATTGTAGTGTGGATGCAAAGTTTATGAAGTACAGTCACGATCCACCAAAACTATCCAGTAAAACAAATTCAAACGTAACCCTTTTTCTAAGACTGTCATGGAAAGTGAGGAAACCAGAGAAAGATAATCAAGTGAACAATATAAAATATGAGAAAAGAGCATTGAATGAGATGTGAAACAACAGTTGTGAAACTGTGATTGACACACGAGAACAGGCTGAGGACAGGTAATGTTGGATAGCAAAATACTGCATGTTGCACAAGAAACTAATCAAAAACTACAAATGGGGAAGAGGAAATATCCTGTGTATGAGAACAATAAAAGAAATTGGCGGAGAACATGGCGGCCGCGTAACGTGCAGGTCGCAAGCTCCAGAGGCTCCCGGCACCTAGCCGATACGACGTGATTCTACCCCCCTATAAACCGCTATTTAACTTACCCGAGGGAGATTTGTTCCCCATGTGTGTGTTTTTGGAGATTTTTCCGAGGCCGCTGTCCCCTGGCTCCCTGTACCCGGACGCCGGTCCGCGCTGTGTTTTGGCCGCCCTGGAGCTCAGGAAGAGCCGCAGGGCAGCAGCGCGAGGCTATACCCGAGTGAGCGGTGGCAGCGTCAGCACATACGCTGTAGCCGCGAGCTTGGGAGGCTTAGGTGGCTTGGAGGTTGGAGCTCCACAGGAACAGCCGGCTGCCATTAACAGCAAAGGATGCCAGAAAGGTAGGGGGGCCATTGCGGGGGTCTTTCTTTTCGGGTCCAGAAAGCAGGCTACAGCGGGGTCCGAGTCAGAAAAAGAGGTGCAGTTGGGACATATAGAAAAACAGATTCCCTATCGTGATTTGGCTGTTCGGTCAGCCTCTCCAGTCTCCTCAGCAGACTCCCCAGTAAATACACAAAATACACAAAAGGATCTCCCTAGGGGGAAAGTAAGGCGAGAAATAAAAAAGAGAGGCAAAAAACAAAAGAAAAAAGGAGAGCTTGCAGAGCCAAAAATTAAAATTACACCATCCCTACTCTCTTTTGTTTAAAGTTCAGCCAAAAGTACTTGACCTAAAAGGGCCACCATTAGTCGAATTAGAGGACTCAGAGGACTCAGAAAACATTCAGAAGCCCCTAGCTGGTACTACCACAGACACCATACCCTTAGTTATGGAGAGTGGCGAGAAACCTAATCAAGATATTGCTGAAAAAAGTGCAAAAAGTATAACTTTTGATAACCTTGACACTCCTGTTGAAATAACAAACCAGAATGGTGACAACACTCGGGGTACCCAAGATAAAGGAGATAATGATCGGGGTGACAATGGTGGCAGACCAGATACAAGTATTACAAGTATTACAACTTCTGGGAATCCGGGTGGACCTTCGGGAGGACCTTTGGTCAATCCACTAGAGGCAATGATGGGAAACTTAACTGCAGAGATCAGAAATGGGTTCTCGGTATCAGAGGCAAATCAGCGCGAAATCCGAGGGTTTTGTGAGACGCTGGAAAAGAAATTAGATATGCTACCTGACAGAACAGAAATCCTAGAAGACACAGTAGAGGAGTTAAAAAAAGACCTTGCTAGTAATAAAACGGAACTCCAGGCACTGTGCAAAGAGGAACAGAGCCTTCAGAAAAAAGTTGAGCAGCTGGAAAATAATTCTAGAAAAAATAATTTGAGGATATTAAATGTACCGGAAGGTAAAGAGAGAAAAGACTTAAAATCATTCGTGGTAGCTCTCATAAAAGCCGCAGTTCAGGTGGAGGAAAGTGAAGCAGATATCGCTAAAGACATACAAAGAGTACATAGGGATCCCTTCAGAAAAACCCTGGGAAGAACAAAACCAAGGAAGATCCTCATTAATTTCCAGACTTATGCACTAAAAGAAAAAATATTGATAGCTGCACTAAAATTTAAAACCCTGAAGGGCCCTGACTTCTCTTTTGAAATAAGATCAGATTTATCGCGAGCCACCCTATACAGACAGTGGGAACTGGGCAGGTGCATGGATGCCTTTAAAAAACGCTGGGGCAACTGTGCAACTTAAATTTCCAGCATCTCTGCGAATAATGTTTAATAACAAAATGCATATGGTTAGGAGTACAAGGGAAGCAGATGACCTACTAGAAAGTATTAAGGGAGGCGGCAGGGGTAGTTAGGTAAAATAGAATAAGTTGGTATTCATTTGACAAGTATATTGAACTTTGAACTTGACACATACACTCAATTTTATAGCTATTTCATTTGGTGAGGCTGGGAGCGGGGAGCTAACGGAGCAAAGGACTAATTGGACTAACATCATGTCCAAGAAGAAGAAGCAGGGGTGGGTTCTCCGGGGAAGCTGGGTGGGGGGGCAGTAGGGTGTCACAGGGTGGGGAGCATTTGGGAAAAAATAAAAAAATCCTCAAACACCATAATATCAGTATCAGCAATTAAAACCACAATATTAGAGATATGCGCATACAGATATTAACGTGGAACGTTAATGGGTTACGGGTGAAGGGCCGAAGGGATAGATTACTACAATACCTCAGAGACTCTCCTGCACAAATTTTGGTTCTACAGGAGACACACTTGAAAAAGGAATGTCTTGATCTCTTTGAAAAACAAAGATGGGTAAAACAAGTTTTTGTACAGACCAGAGTGGGAATGTCAGAGGGATTGCAATAATTGTGAAAAACAAGCAAAAATTTGGGTAACACGTACGAAAGCAGACAAAGGGGGAAGATGGATTATAGCGGATGTTAAAATAGATGATAGGACATTAACGATAGTAGGCTATTATGGCCCAAATCATGATGATTGTGAACCGTTAACAAATCTGTTTGCCAATCTTTTAGATTTCCCGGCCCAATAATTATGGGAGGGGATTTTAATGTCGTTTTAGACTTAAAACTAGATAAATCGACTAAAACCACAACAACACCAACTCCCAATTCACCTGCATTATTAAAAAATATGATGGCCCAGCATATATTGTGCGACCTCTGGAGAGAAAGAGCAGGAACTTCACAGGGTACATCTTTCCACAACAAGAAATATGGTAGTAGGTCTAGAATTGATTACTTTCTAGTAGATTGGAGCCTTAGAGAAGATATCTCGGACATTGAATATAAGGCTGCCCACCTATCAGACCATTCAGCAGTTTTTCTAACACTCAAAAATAGTATTAGGTGTGAAGAGAATAGGTGGACTCTATACCGGACCATATTGACAGATAGTGAAGCAATGGAGAATCTTAAAGAAGAGGTTAGAAAGTTTATGGAGGTCAATATTGGCTCGGCATCAAATGGAATAGTCTGGGACAGCCTAAAGGCTTTTATAAGAGGTAGGATCACCACTGTGTAACATGTTATAGAAATAAGGTATACAGAAGAGAAATCTCACGGCTAGAGGATGAGATGAAGAAAATAGATTTGGAAATAAAAAGATCAGACTCGGAGGAGAATAAAGTAGAACTAGAAAAACAGCAGTTACTCATGAGGAATCAACTATCTGAGATCCTTGAAATAAGAATAAGAAAGAGATGGGAGGCCAGCAAGCTAGCACATTTTGAGTATGGAGAGGGAGCGGGTAAACTTCTTGCTTGGAAAGTTAAGTCCGAACGAAACAAAAATAGGATCAAAGAGATCACGGAAGATCAGACTGGAGATACCCTGAATAGTGAGACTAAGATCATAGAAGCCTTCAAGGATTTTTTTAGTGTCCTATATATGGAAGAGAAAGATGATATAGTAGACACTGAGGTAGAGGGCTGGCTTGCTGAATCCATTCGACCTATAGATGCTAGTCAACAAAGAACTCTAAATCAAGAGATCACCAAGGAGGAAGTAGTTAAAGTTATCCAAACTAGCAAAGGGGGTAAAGCGGCAGGGCCAGATGGCATTCCAACGGAGCTGTATAAAATCTTAGCAGAGGTGATATCCCCTCTCTTGACTTTAGTAATGAGTGAGATATTAGGTCAAGGAATACAACTACCAAAATCGTGGAATGATGCTACGATTACCCTTATTTTGAAACCGGGTAAAGATCCGGCATTTTGTGAGTCGTATAGACCAATATCTCTTTTAAACTCAGACTATAAGCTTTTTACAAAAATGTTATCTAGTAGACTAGCAAAAATTGCGGATGACACAATACACGGAGATCAGAGAGGTTTAGTGAAAGGGAGATACCTCCATGAGCTCACTTATGAGCTAATTGGGGCTATCGATTTCGCAACAACTTTTAATACACCTCTAGCCATAACAACATTGTATGCCTCTAAGGCATTTGACAAGGTGAGATGGTCCTATCTATTCTCAGTATTAAAGAGATATAATCTGGGAGATCATTTTTGTCAAGCTATAAAGCTAATATACAAAGAACCAGTAGCAAGAGTTCTTGTGAACGGAAAGCTATCCTCGCCGTTCAAAATTCTTAGAGGCACAAGACAAGGCTGCCCCCTTGCCCCCTTCTGTTTAATTTTTACATGGAGCCCTTGGCCTTTAGAATTAGACACTCAACTGACATTCCATCTTTTTGTCAGGGTAATTGGGTTAAAAAAGTCGCATTATATGCAGACGACCTCATGATATATTCCTCAAATTTGGACGTTGTACTACCAATAATTTTACGTATAGCGAAAGAATTTGAAGAAGTGTCGGGGTACGCAGTGAATGAGCTCAAGACTGAAGCAATGATATGGAACCAAGTAAGCAGAAACCCATTAATTAAAAAGGAGATGCAATATCTTGGTTTAAGAATGGTCCAAGATATCAATGTAATTGCTGAAACAAATTTAAGAAGGGTGTTTAAAGAGATCGTCCAACTAATGAAGAGTTGGGTACACCTCCCATTAATGATCCTAGGGAGAGTTAGCTTGGTCAACATGAGCATCCTGCCAAAGATTACTTTCATATTTAACGCATTACCACTACACTTCGACAAAGCCACTATATACAGCATACAGCAAGCAATAAATTCATTTATTTGGGCTAATAAAGGGATTAGGATCTCTTGGAAGAAACTACGAAGGAGAAGGGAGGTCTATCTTTACCAGACATACAACATTATGCGTGGGCTTTCCAACTAAAAAATTCCAGAAAGCTTATAAAGATTCCCGATGGATCCATAGTAGGTTTAATGTATTCAGCCATGCTAAAAGAATGTAAAATAAATCCAGATGGCTTCCTCTTTAAATTTGGAGATCCCAAATTAAAAAAAAAAGTTAAACTGAAGGTGCTACATTCGATGGCAATAATGTGGTACCACATCAGACGCCTTTCGAAATTAGATTATTACTCCCACTTTGCCCCGATGTGGGACTCCCCAGGAACCCCAGAGTGTCTCAACGACAAGTTGGCGCTACCAATAAGAGACGCTGACCTAAAAGTCTGGGGGGATTTAACTAGAGAAGGAAACTTATTACCCTGGTACGATTTAAACGGACTGATGAAGGGTAACCTCTCAAAGTTTAAATATCTACAACTAAAAAGTTGGGCACAAAGCAGGGAATCGACTTTGGGTATTGGCAATATCTTAGAAGATCAATTGGTAACTAAACTACCAGGAAACAAAGAAGTAGCACTCTGGTACTGGCATCTTCAAGACATCATGGATGGAGAATTCACTTTGTCGGAGGAGCTGTGGGGAAATTACTTGCCTTGGGAGCAGTTGCAGAATATTTGGCAAGCATCTATGCGCACACTTTACATCACAGTTAAACCTGCTTTTTTAAGAAGAAACCACCGTTTTTCACTCCATAGGGCATATATATGACCCGAAAAACTATCTAAGATGGGGAAAGGAAGCCGAACCAGCTGTGCTAAATGTGGGTTGGAAAAGGCGACAGACATCCATATGTTCTTCCAATGCCCCACAATCAGCGAGTTCTGGGAAAAAGTACAAACAACAATGACAGGTATTTTGGGTCAACAAATAAAGGTAAGCCTTTCTTTGGTTATCTTTGGGGTGGTTGACGAACTTGTAGGTAACATCAGAGATTTGTTGTTTTATGCAATATTACTCGCCAGAAGGGAAGTTTGTCCAAATGGGTGAGCAGCATACCACCACAACACTCAGAATGGTTGGAATCCTTCATATATATGTCCAAGATGGATCTTGCAGGGAAAAAGTCCAAGAAGAAAGCTTTCTGGAACCCACTATTAGCATGGTTGGAGAGCCCAGAAGGGTTGTGAAACAAAAGAATCTTTGAGGGTAAATTGCTGATACAAATATATAATTATGTCCAATGATTACACCGGCTAACACTCCTGGACTACTACAGGGCCCCTATGTACTTCGGAAATTTAAGCAGTATCGGTGTTATACCGTGTGAGAGCGACAGCCGCAGAAAGGTTGGCGCCTATTGTAGTATGCCCGGTAACGGTCGGTATCCCCTCCATTAACAAGGGCAGAAAAAATGGACATCTTTCTTTTTTTTCTGAGGTGAATGAGGACAACAACAAAAAAATAATAATAATAATAATAAAGGAAATTGGCACAAATACAAGAGGAAATAGGTTGCAGGGGCATCTGGGATCTAGTCATCAACTCCAAGAGGGAGGCACCTAAGAAAGCAGAGAATCAAGTCTTTGAATGAGAGGATGTTTTTTTTAGTTAACAAAAAACAATGTCTAAAAACACATAAAAATAACAAGGTGTGAGAAAATTTTGAAAAAAGATAAAAAGTTCATTTAGCAGTGGGAGTTTGGTAATTAGTCCAAATAAAAGCATTAGATGAAAACTCGTTCGGATACTTAGTGTGGTGAGCCACCCGGCCGCTACCGGACAATGTATCCACTTGCAACCTTCTGGGCCGGACCCGGACCAGAAGGTATAAATAAACGTGCAGCCCACGCTTGTGGCGGATTGCACTCGCCCACTAATTTGTGTAGCGTCATTCATTGTAAGAGCTTTCACTGCCAGAGAATATATAGTAGGCCCCAATATGTGTGAGCTTCCACTGAGCCCGTATCACCTCTTTACATTGGCGACGAGGCGGAGCGAGCACACAGCGTGCATTGCCAGGGCACCGCAGCTGCCAGGATCTGAGGCACGGCAGGAGCGCCTACCTGCTGTGGGACGACGTCGCCATACTGGAGATCACAAGGCGGTGTGGCGCACTGCTGTCCCATGGCTACCGAAGTGAGGAGGTGCGGAGAGCAGTCGTCGATCCTAAAGAGGCGGGCCATCGTGACAACGCGGACACCTGAAGACGTCCTTGAAGGAGGTGAGCGCGAGGGAGCGCATGCGGGCCGGAGTGTGAGCGATCAGGGCAGTGCGAGACGCGTGCACTCCCCCGGACCAAGCGGTCGCAACAGGAAGTAAGCAGAAGTGTCGGCAGTGCCACACGAGAACCTGTGAAGACAGCAGGAGGCAAAGAGTGACCTTCCACGTGAGTCCTGGGCCAAAAAGTGAGGAGGGCCGAGGACTGTGTGCACGGCAGGAGTGACAGGGTCATTGTGAGAGGCAGCAGACAGGGCTTCTAAGGCAGAGGCTGTGAAGGTACAGTTGAAGGTGTCTTAAAAAAATAAAGAGGAATAATAATAAGTACCAGAAGAACAGGCCAAGATCCCCTGAGACCTGCACAAGAGTGAGCGAGTGTGAGAGAGCACCATCAAACTAGTGACATAAGCTGCATCAGCACGTGGGAGTGTGCATGGCCAAGTGAGAGGTCCCGGGGGGAACACGACAGCACAGGGAGCAGACAACATGTCAATGCAGGCCGGTGAAGGAGGAGAAGGTGCATTGGAGCAAGGCGCTCGACCCACGCTATCATTAACTTCGTTCAGCCAGTTGGCGGACCCAGCCACAGCGGTGCGAAGATGGTGGAAATGGGTAGGACGGCTAGAAAATTACTTTTTTTCAACGCGGGAGACCAATGGAGCGGTCAAGCAGTCCATGATGTTGCACATGGGCGGTGACGAACTATAAGAACTATTCCAAAATTTGACTGACACTGGTGTTGTAAGTGACTATGACAAAGCAGTAGCAGCCTTAGACTGGCATTTCGACCCACAGGCAAATCCCAATTATGAGCACTTCAAATTGAGACAGGCAAAGCAGAAGGAGGAAAAGTCGGACAATATGTTCTTCGCAAGGCTGCGAAAGATGGCGAGCTCCTGAACTGGGATTGACAAGCAGTTGGCAATCAGAGCTAAACTGATTCAGGGCTGCAAGTCATCAGAACTGAGAAAACTGATTTTGCACCAGCCAGGCATCACACTGGATGAGATTCTCGTGCTGGGAAGGTGCCCGAGCGGGAGAAATGGAATCAACGCTGGCACAGAGAGCGACGGGACCCCTGCCGACACACCCAGTCACAGTTAAGGAAGAGAGAGTGGAGACCATTCGGAAGGGGTCAGGAAGAGGTAGAGGTGGGTGAGGATGTGGAAACTGTGGATTAGAAAATCACCCGCCAAGGGGATGACCCACTTACAGGAAGCCATGTTTGAAGTGTGGAAAAGTGGGACACTTCGCAAAGGTGTGTATGAGTGCAGCGAAAGCGTCCATGTTGAGTGGCAAAGCAAGAAAATGTGGGCATCCCAGACAGATGGTTAGGGCGGTCGAGGCCGCGGAGGACGTGGATAGTCTATACCAGCAGATGAGGTTAATGGATGATGACAAGGAGGACGATGTCTTTGTCATTTCGTACACAGGCCGTGCAAATCAAGAGAGACGACCGCCACTGATGTGCCAGATACGAATCAGGGATGACCAGGTAACGGCCGTCATAGACACAGGAGCGTCAGTTACCATCCTGGATGCTGAGCACTATCGAATGTTAAACCCTCGACCAAAGCTGATGGCCACACAAGCGAAGATCTTCATGTATGGGGGCGACATGCCCATTCCACTACAGGGTGTCATTGAGGTGGAGGTGACCCATGGAAATATCTCGGTGCGAACAAAGTTCCACATGATGCAAAACAGCGCAGGAACGTTCCTGGGTTGTCACTCAGCTGAAGACTTGAGGTGGGTGATGTTCGCACGGCAAATCCACCAGTCACATGCGGAGGAGGTCATGGCTGAGTTTCTGGGACTATTTGAAGGGCTTGGCTGTCTGAAGGGCGTAAAGGTCAAACTACACATCAACAAGTCGGTCAAGACGGTGGCTTTGCGCCACAGGAGAGTGCCATTCCAATTGCGACCGCTCGTAGAGGCTAGATTGAAGAAACTTGAAAATGCTGGTGTAATTGTGAAGGTGTCGGGTCCCATCCCGCGGGAGTCTCCATTAGGGATTGCTCCCAAACCCAAACAGCCAGGAGCGATACGTCTATATGTAGTCATGCAACTGCCTAACAAGGTGATAAGGGGAGAAAAGCACATCACCCCGACCATAGATGAGATAGTCGTTGACATCAACGGGGCGAAGTGGTTCTCAAAGGTTGACCTCAATTCTGGATACCATCAGCTGCTGCTGGACGAGGCTAGTCATTATATTACAACATTCTCGACGCACATGGGGTTGCGAAGATTTAATTGACTCAGCTTTGGAGTATCGTCGTCGGCGGAAGTATTTCAAGATGCTACCCGTGAGGCTCTTTCGGGGTTGATGGGAGTCATTAATGCCAGTGATGACATGCTGATCTTCTCTCACACGCTGGAGGAATACCACAAGCGCCTACAGGCGATGCTACAAAGGCTAGTGGACCAGGATCTAATGCTGCACTGGGACAAGTGTGCATTTTATACCAACGAAGTAGAATTCTTTGGTTACAGGTTTTCCAAAAATGGTCTACATGTTGACCCGGCGAAAGTTGATACCATCCGTGCAGCAACCGTTCCACAAAATCCAACTGAGATGCAAAGCTTCTTGGCCATGGCGAACTATTGCGGCCATTTCATATCCCACCTAGCAACACTCTCAGAGCCACTGAGGGCCATCACGGAGATGGATACCAAATGGCAGTGGACTAGCGAAGCAGCGAGGGCATTTCAGGAAGTGAAAGGAGCGCTACTGCAAGGAGCAACAGTGTCCTCCTTCAAACCGGGAAACCTCACGGAGTTCGTGGTGGACGCCAGCACGGTTGGTCTCAGGGCAGTACTCCTTCAGCAAGATGCACATGAGGAATGGGTGCCGATAGCATATGCAAGCAGAATGCTAACAGCTGTAGAGACAAGGTACGCTCAAACTTAAAGAGAGTCCCTGGCCATTAGATGGGCATGCCAGCACCGCAAAAATCTACCTCTGTTGGCACAAGTTCAAAGTGATCACAGACCACAAGCCGCTAGTGCCACTGTTTGGAGAAACAGCAAGAAATGGACCGCCTCGCATTGAAATATGGGCAGTGCAGCTCCAACACTACAACTTCGACGTAGTGTATCGGCCAAGTGTCAACAGTCCAGCATATTATCTGTCGCGCCATCCCATTGCAGTGGACCCTGGCCATCAGCAAGAGGTCGATAAAGGAGCTGAGAGCTTCATCAAACTGATCACTGAGTCTGCCTGCCCACGAGCATTGTCCCTGGAAGATATCATGGAGGCCACAAGATAAGATGCCTGCCTAACGGCTGTCAAAGATGCCCTGCGTGAAAACCGGTGGAAAAATGTGGTGGATGGTGTGAGTAGCCTGATGGAGGAGGAGGAAAAGTAAGCCCGAACAGGCATTTGGTGGTGTCAGGATGAAATCAGTTAAAGTAGTGAGGGGCTGGTCCTAAGAGGAACACAAATCGTAATACCAGTCAGCTTGAGGACGAGGACGTTGGAACTCGCTCACCAAGGTCATCAAGGTCTTGCAAAGACCAAAGCACATCTGAGAGCCAAAGTGTGGTTCCCAGGGATGGACCGTATGGTCGAAGAAATGGTGAAGAGTTGCTATGCATTCATCATCACGGGAGGTGAATCGCCAGCTCCCCCGGTAACCACGAAAGCACCCAGTAAGAGGCCGTGGGCAGCTATAAGTATGGATTTCGGGAGCATCCCTGATGGGTGGTTTACGCTAGTCATGATGGACAGTCATTCGAAGTTTCCTGTCATTGAGGTTGTGAGATCCATGGCGTTTGAGTGTGTCAAGTCTGTAAAGGAGAAAACGTTCGCTTTGCTGGGAACAGCGGAAGAAATTCGAGCAGACAACGGACCACCCTTCCACAGCCAGGAGTTCAGAGAATACTTACACCACTGCAACATCCGACACAGAAGAGTACCCCCCAATGGCATCAAGCCAACGGGGAGGTGGAAAGATTTATGCACATGGTTAACAAAGCACTGAGGATTGAGTTCGGTCAACAAGAAGACCTAGAAGGGTGTTTACACCAGTTCCTGAGAGCATATAGACAAATGCCCCACAGCACGACCGGATGAACTGATGATGAAAAGGGTGGTGAGATGTGTACCGGTGAGCAAACACTGGATGCCTCGTGAGCTGGATAGTGAAACTGCCCAGGCGAAGAGAAAACGAAACAATGATCGAGCCAGCCAAAGTAGGAGAGCTCTGACGGTGAAGCTTAGCACAGGAGATAGAGTGGTGGTGAGAGACAGACATCCGGGGTGTGCAAATGGGAGAGAGGAGACTGTCGAGGAGCGTGTCCTGGTTCATGAAAATCACACTCCCAGAGAGGGGAGAAGAGAGGAAGCAGGGCACAGTAGTCTGCCGGATGCCCCGAGTAACGAATTGGACGAAGAGACACCAAGGATGGTCGAAGAAGAATTGAGTGGAGAACTTGGAGGAGACAGAGAAGAAGACGGGGCTAGCCAGACTTCGAACACTCCTAGGGAGGCGAACAGAAAGGCGACTCACCGGGGACACCCACACCTTCTGAGAGAAAATCCACGCCAGAGCCAAAGGCTAAAAGATTTTATGTGTTGAACACTTGGCTATCTAGGTAGCACCCTGGATGCCATGCATCATTTGGTTGTTGATGTCATATCATTTTCCTTTTTGTTTATTTATGATTGGTTTGGAGGGATGTAGTGAGCCACCCGGCCACTACCGGACAATGTATCCACTTACAACCTTCTGGGCCGGGCGCGGACCAGAAGGTATAAATAAACGTGCTCCTGGCACACTGCACTCACCCACTAATTTGTGTAGCGTCATTAATTGTAAGAGCTTTCACTGCAAGAGAATATATAGTAGGTCCCAGTACTTGTGGGCTGCCACTGAGCCTGTATCACCCCTTTACACTTAGCTTGAATTCCGTTGCCAGCAAAAGTACTTTGGGAGGGGGGTTCCATTAATATGAAAAAAGCTGATGACAGTGAAAATGGGGTTCGGCCACTTACTTCATGATTACTGGCTAGCGACCGCCCCTTAGTCAGAAGTTGATACAGCTCACACACCTGAGAAATGTCTGATCACCAAATAGTGAGTTACACCGAGGAGGAAATTGAAAAATTGCAACAGATTCCATCACTGTTAAGTGGAGATCAACCGGCTCCAAAAACAACTAATGTAGACAAAATAGAAAGATTAAAACAACTTAAAAAGAAGAATACTAGAACTCAATTACACGCTCAGGTATTAATAGAACATCTTAAGAATAACACAATTCCCGCGGGGTTGCAAGTTAAAAACATACCCGTGATCTTTGTGTTTGATAAGCCCTACTTGAATAAATTCAGCGGGGTAGGCACAAAGTGTTCCAGAGATTGGATCGCATTATCAATAGAAACAGCTTTACGGGTTAACGAAGAAGAATTGAAAGAAATAAAGGAACTGGAAGAGGAAATTCTAGGTGATTCGACTATTATAGATGCTAAAACATTATTAGAATCAGTTGAAAAAACTATAGCTGAATTTAAGGTCAATACTACCAACCAGAAAACAACAAAAGTAGCGAGGGATATAAAGAACTTTAACATCGAGCAGGTGTACCCCTTCTTGAAAGAAGATTTCTTTTTGAATAACAACCCGAGTTCTCTCAATCTACAATACAGAGGTCATTCTCGTAGAAAATGTATAACCTTTTCGGACACTTCTTCAGATTCAGACTCAGGCCCCTATACCAGCTACCAACCATACTTCCCCTACCCGAGAGCCCAACCTTTTTTAGGCAAAGGCAGAAACAGAGGGAAAGGAGAAGGGGGAATATGGAGAGGACAGAATCAGAATCAGAATCCCAATCAATATCCAAATCAAGATCCCGGTTTCTTCAGAACAAAGAGACAGGTTTACAGACGCTAAGGACTGACAATGGGGGCGACACCAATGATGAATGTATACCAGTATATAATTTGTCAAGATATACTCCCACTCAAACTGAAATGACTTTGTTGTCGAAAGGTTTGTCTTTTGTCCCTATTGCACTACAGAACCCAGTAGATACTAAACTGAGGTGTTACAATTTTTACGCAAAATAAGACTAAAGACATTCTTTTTAGACAGGAATACTGAAGAGGTTACTAATACCAGTGGACTTAAACAGAAATCCCACTTTTGTCCTGAAAATTCCTTGATGCCCATAGAAATATTAGCTTTCGAGGACCAAATGCTACGCGAACTAGATTCTTTGAATGAAAAAAATATCTTTTTTTAATAATAACTGTACAAAAGATGAAACCGCAGCACTTAAGAGCTTATCCAATAATCAGGCTTTAGAAATTAAGCCTGCAGATAAGGGGGGTGGGATCGTCCTTTAGGACCCAGACAATTGCGATCATGAAGTGATGAAACAGTTGGCGAATATACATCACTATAGACCTCTAGATAGCAATCCAACTGAGAGATTAAGAACGCAATTATTACATCCACCACAGAAGCATTAGATGAAGGGTGGATCTGTAAAAACGAATTCGATTTTCTCAATGCTGATAAATATAAAACACCAAATATATATGTATTACCGAAAGTACACAAAAGCATTGAGAATCCCCCGGGAAGGCCAATAATTTTGGCCTGCGGTTCTTTGTTAGAGCCACTCGCCAAATATATTGATACCTTCTTGATTCCTTTTGTTAAGAAAACAGATACATATGTTCGTGATACTATGGACTTTATAAATAAGATCGAGAACCGACCGTTTGACAGTGACAAATAACTTTTAGTATGCTTTGACATAGAGTCATTGTATACTAATATACCACAGGATGAGGCATTAATAGTTTTAAGAAACACCCTTGAACAACGAGAACAACCACATCATGTACCGACCGATTTCATAGTCGCTCTGGCCACTATTTGCCTCAGGAATAATTTGTTTGCCTTCAAAGACTCCCTTTACCTTCAAGTAAAGGGAGTCGCTATGGGGTGCAGCTTCGCCCCCGAAATAGCGAATTTGGTAATGCATGAATTCGAAAGGCACTGGATATATGGCGACACCAATCCCTATAAGACCTGTATTGGATATTGGTGTCGCTATATAGATGACATTTTTAAGATTTGGGAAGGCAAAGAGGAAACTCTGACACAGTTCCATAATTGGTTGAATATGAGATCGGCTGATCTCAAATTCACGATATCAAGTAACAAGGAGACGATCAACTTCCTTGACGTTTGGGTACAAACAAACTGTGGTGTCCTAGAAGTCAACTTATATACTAAGCCGACAGATAGGAACACCTTGTTACATTTCTCCAGTGGCCATCCAAGAAGTCTTAAAGAAAATTTGCCATATGGGCAATTCTTAAGAATACGGAGAAATTGTACAAATAAAAGCGACTATTTTACAAACGCAGAAGTACTAAAGAACAAATTGCTTAGTAGAGGATACCCCCGTAAGTTAGTCAAGACACCTAGGATTCCCTAAACCGCTCTTTTCATTCTGCAAAGGAAAAAAATCTGAGGCAACAACTTGTGAGAGCTGCACAACCAGCGGAAAAGCGACAGAATTTGAGAGGAATGCTAGGCCTACCACCTGTAGTGGGACACTATAGGTGCCAAGGTTGTGTTGCATGTTCACTTACAGCAGACTCAAAAGAAGTTACTATTAATGGACAACAACATACTCAAAGAACCTTTTCAAATTGTAACACGAAAAATGTTATATACTGTGTAAAATGCCCTTGCAACAGGCACTACATTGGACAAACAACACAACCAATAAAAAACCGAATACTCCAACATAGATCACGAATAAAGTGCAGGACCCCAGGAGCCCCGTTAGTTGAGCACTATCATCATCATGGACATACTGAGAACGACATGTTATGGACAGTGCAGATCACATTACAAAATGTTACCCAAGAGACCATGCAGGCAAGATTGAACAGACTTGAAGCTAGATTAATTGAGAAATACAAAACAGCAACTACAGGCCTTAATGATAGGGACAAAATATGGGCCCTCATACAACAATAATCTGTATATGATAATTGCAGAATTGAGTCTGTTGATGAGTCTTGTTGATTAGCACTGTTTGGAGGTAATATCAAGCAGTCTTAATCACCTCTTTTTGTCTAGATATATAATATAAGTGTTACTTGTCTAAGACCAGTGTTTGTTGAATATCACTGGTTAAAGGTAATAGCAAGTAGTACTTAATCGGCTTACTTTGACTAGAGACAATATGTAAATACAACTTGTCTAAGACTGGCTGTTAATTGAGATTGACTATATATCTGAGTGAGGTTTACAAGGCTTGTTTATTCTGTGTCATGATGCGTGTTACGCATACGAAATTTGACTGTGGTTTTACTCTGTCTTCTTCTTCTTTTTCCTTTTCAAATGTAAATAACAGACGGATTTTGTATCTCCATATTGACTATAAACATAGATTGTGAGGGACAACATAGAGCAATACTGCACTGGGTGAGGTGTTCCGGTGTCTATTTACAATACTAATATTCTTTTTAGCACTTTTTATAGTTCTATAAATTTTCATATTTTCTCACTTCAAGTTTTTGGAAATACAGTGAGGCTTTTAGTGGGTCTTATGTATGTAGAAATGGGAACCTTTACCTCCGACAAAGTCCCTTTAAGTCTGTCCTTAGTGTCCATTACCAGAGAAGGTTCATTACGCGGTTACGTTTTGTCCGCGTTACGCGTTGTTTGGCGCCTTTACTTTCGGGACAGAGAGGAATTGTAATTTGGGAATTCAGCTCCCTGGTAAGTTTAGATCCTTTTAGTATATTATCAGTACGCATATATATGCGTGAGTGCAGCTGCCTGAATTATAATTCCGGTGCTCGTTTCTTTCTGTAGAATTTAACCGAGGTGAAAACATGACGCCGGGTGAACCAAATTAATCCTCTTTCCCCAGATCGGTGATTGAATTCCCTTATGAACTCCACCCATTAGCAAGTATGTGTAATGGTGTTTGGGGTCCCGTAATTTAGAGTTACGCTGTTTCAGATTGATTTTTTGGTTTTAATATAGATTCTGCCAAATATATTTTTTCATGTTATTTCAGATCGGCTCGCTACAGAGTAGTCCTGTATTCTCGGTTCCGTTTACTGTATCCCGATAGATGTAGTGTTATCGGTGAGATACTTAGGTGTGATTCTGTCTCCCACCTTATGTTTATACTTTGGTTCCCTTTGCACTTCTTTAGGCGACTTTCATTCTGACACGTTTCGTGGTGTATTATTGAATCTGGGCGATGTTTGTGAGTTTGGTATATACTTTGGATCTTACCTGCCTATTTTGTTTATTCTATATAATATTCTCCTTTCCAATTTCACTATTGGGTGATAGTAATATTGTGGATAAATATATAGAAATGGTGTCTGTACTTTTGATTCCCTATGTTGTTCACAGATAGTATCTTGTTGTGGTGAATTTTAAGGAGAATTCTCTCATCAGTGTGGTTAATCTCCGAAGAGTAAAAACTTGTATATATTTGTATATATGTGTATATGTAGATATCTAGGATTGCAATATTTCTTATTATGTTTTAGGTTACCTTTATGCCCCTAGTCCTGATGAGGCCCAGAGGAAACGGGCTGAAACGCGTCGACTTTATAGACGAAAGAAGCCCTTACAGTTTAGACTCTGATGAAAAAGAAATGTACAACCCCATATAATGTAGAAAGGGGTCGAGATTCATTATTCCCCAGATGGGCGTTGATATAAAGGCTATCTTATAGATACGGGTTGCGAACTATAGTTGTGTACATAATAGTTCTGTGCAGCCCCCAAGAAATTTGGGCAACAAGGTTTCTGTTAAAGAGATTATATATGTATATTTTTTTTGTATATATTTTTTGTAACTTTTTTGTCTCTTTTTTGTATCATTCATATTTTTGTGTTGTATATAAATGTAGATATTTGAAATTTTGTTGACAAATATATGCATAGAGACAAAATATCTGGATCTCAGCTTGGTGTGAGTGCTTGTGTAATAAGATATATGTCCTATGAGAATATTTCTCCACTGAGGGATTAATTAAGGTTTCCTTCAGTGACAAAAATTATTCATTGTCGTTTGATCAATTCCGCCGCATCAAGTTTTGTTTTTTGCTGCCTTAGTCATGTTCAGCGGATTCTGTTAGCAATGGCCTTGTAGCCCGGAGTTTCTGCACTCTGTTCATGTACTTAAGACATCTTGCAGTGGCAACTGGTGAGCTTCCTTGCAAACATAAAGTTCTCTTGTGTCGACAAATTCTGACTCTAGATTTAATGAAGATATTACAAAGCCGAAAGTGTTGCTCATTTAATAAAACAGTGCAGATGCAGAGAATATGCAGCAACGATTCCTCTTGATTGTTGCAAAGGTGCAACAGTCTTGACAATGTTGTTGGAAGACACTTTAATGATAGTCCAGAGTTAGGGCATTGACAATGCAGAGTTGAAGCAATTTAGGAACTTATTTTATACAAGCCCATTGCGCCACCCGTACGTCACTTTTTCCCCATGCTGAAAGTGACGCACCAGCGGCACAAGAGGCTTGTAAATAAGCCCCTTAAGTTTTACAATAGTGTTTGTAATTCTCTGTCATATGGGGAAAACCACAGACGAGGCCTCACTCAGACTCCCAACTCCCAGGCTCCCAAATACCAGGAGGCAAGGGGAGCTGATCTCTGCGCCATGCAGGAGCTTTAAAGGACGCTGCAAGACCTGCTGCACGGGAAACCAACAGATGCAGCCTCAGTCAGACTCCCAACTCCCAGGCTCACACACACCAGGAGGCAGGGGGAACTGATCACTGGTCTGTGCAGGCGCTTTTAAGGATGCTGCAAGACCCGTTGCGTGGGCCATGCCAGGGTTCATACTCAGGCGAAGACCGAGCCAACAACGGGCCCGTCTGTGCCCGTAAGCAGCCGGATGAGGCTGGGCTGCCCATCTTGGCCTTTCATTTTATTTTATTTTCTATTCTAAATTTTTTGTGATTTTGTTGGGTTCCAGAAGGTTTATGCTTCATGGGTAAGAGAAAATCTGAAGTACTTCCACTACCCTTTAAGGACCCTAACCACCACCATAACAAGTTTTCTTATCCATGCTATGGGAGCTCTTAACACTGAGATAGGGTGTGTGGAAGAAAGGTTGGGAACAACGAAAAAAGCACCTTCAATGGACGAGGATAGTGTTGCTGCATTGGGTCCTTCCCCCTTACAGAGTGCTAACACTACTGCAAACAAGGGAACAACTAAGGGAGGTTTCCAACTCATGTGTTTTCAATGGGGATTTTTCAATTGACAATAGTAATAATATAACTAACAGTACTGAAAACATGGGACCTTCTCCACTTAAAAAGAAATAAGGCAATGGTCGGTCAGCCAATCTTCATATCAGAAATCAGCCTAATACTTCTAAAGTATCACCACAACCAGAGATTAACACAGTTCCTCTGAGCAGGAGCTGTGGGGTAGAGATTATGTCAACACATGCGCCAAATCTGAGTCATGGAGAAGAACTAACACAATCCGTGCTTATCAAGGTGGTTGAAGCATTCCTGGCCAAAACACTTGCCCCTGTTCTCAATGTACTCAGATTCTTCACTCAAGTTGTTAACAGAAGAAGGGCTTCCGGTGTCACGGGCCTTTTAGGCACCACCGATATCCTTAGATAGAGCCCAGTTGTGTAGGAAACACTGAAAACATGGGGACTGACTCTTCTTTAATAGAGAACTGCCAAATCTACAGGTGCCAATTTATTACATAACAACCTCCTCCCTACGCCAAGCCCTATCCCTCAATCGAGCAACATGGGGACAGCCCCTTGCTCTTCAATCTCAAGTACAAAGAGATCTAGGACAGGGGATTTTAAGAGTGATGGCCCTGTCCCCAGGCAACACAATAAGGTTTTATAGCTACCACCAGAAGCTACTTCCCTCGTGATAGTGCTTATTAATGTCCCCAACTTACATACTAATCAAGCCGGGGATGTCTCTCAACCAAACAATAAAGCTGCACACTGGTTGGGAAGATAGCTGGAATCTTATAGCTTTGACACTCTATATAGCAACATTATTAATGTGCAAAGAGTCAGCTGGGTAGTGAGCAGCCCTAAAAGGGAATCTAGGGACAGTGTGGTAAGTAATTTTAGGGATGCACAGTTGGTAGGTTCCCTATTTGATAGGGCATCATGTCTAGGAACATTCCACACTCATATCTGTGCAGTCACCTTTGGCTACTTTTCCAAGCCACCAAATGCCGTGCCCTCTAGACCCATTACACACGTAGGGCCAGATGTACGACCCACCAATTAGCCAGTCGCAAATTGTGTCGCATTTGCGACTCGCAATTTGCAACTCGCTAATTGGAATGCACAACAGTGATTCCTAATGGGGTCGCAAATTGCATGCCTCATTAATATTTATGAGGGAGGCGCAATTTGCAACCCCATTAGGAATGGCTAGCACTTACAGGGATGGTGGCCTGCTGGGGTCAGCAGACCACCATGTCTGTGACTGCTTTTTTAATAAAGCAGTTCTTTTTTTAAAAAATGCAGCCCGTTTTCCTTAAAGGAAAATGGGATGCATTTAAAAAAGAAAAATGAAACTTTTCAGTTTCGTTTTTTTAAGGGTAGGCAGTGGTCTCTGGGACCACTGCCTGCACTTAAAAAATATTTTCCCACATACTCACAAAGGGGAAGGGGTCCCTTGGGACCCCTTCCCCTTTGCAAGGGGTTTACCACCTACTTGAAGTAGGTGGTAAACTGCGAGTGTTTTGCGGCCGCAAATGCGGTCGCAAAACATTAGTACATAGCATGTTGACTCGCTATGAGGAAGGGACGCCCCTTCCTTATAGCGAGAGTCGCAAATGCTATTTTGCGAGTCAGTGACTCGCAAAATAGCATTTGTACATGATATTACCCTTTTTTCCGGCCGCAAACGGGAGGATCTCCCGTTTGCGGCCGCAAAAAAGGGTCGTACATCTGGCCCGTAGCCTCTATGTACAGACCATATACTATCCCGACATACAACAGATTTACACCTCTTGAGCAGGTAGATTGACTCAAGGCCAAGTTGTTGCCAAAAGGCACAAGTTTGAGGCTGAGCCAATCTCTGAGTCAGGAGCCCAAGTTGGAAATGAAGGGGCAGATATCATGGCTTGTCTGGCTTTCACTCCTATGCACACAGAAGACCAGGACATGAGGGACAGAGTTTCTCTAATGCTTGGCCACCTTTACACAACTCCCCCCCACCCTCGGGGAGGTGAGTGATTTTGATGTGAACTCTATTATGGCCGTGGACTAGTTAGCATGAACTGGGAATGTACCACACACTAATGCTCAGACTATAGCACCTGCGGCAGATTTTGATTGCCTGTATTTGGAATGTGGCTGGCCTTATGACCAAGTTGCATACTGCTGAATGAAACGATCAGATAAAGAACTTTTACATTGTGTGCCTGCAAGAGACCTGGGTTTGTAGCACAGTACACATTGATGGAATTCTCTGGGTGTCAACTCTGGCTGTCTTCTCCTGACTATGGCATCACAAGGGTGGTTTGTTAACTTTGACCTCCATTGCTTTCGATAGTATGATTCTTAAAACCTACCTTGAATCGCCTCACTTTCAAATGATATGCTTGTGGCATGATGTTAAGGAAATGATTGGCATTATCAATTTTCATCACAATTTCTTTAATCCTTACAACATAGGTGTAGCAGATTCCTTTGATCAGGCCCTCAGTAAGGCACTGAACGAGCTAAAGTTAGACTTTTGGGTAATTTGGAGTGTAGATTTTAATTGTAAGCTATGCCCAATATCTAGACATTGTATTTGCGGTGTGATAGGCTGTTACAATGAAGACTATTCACATTTTGATCATAACCCATGTGGTGATACCCTAAATGCAACTATGAGCAAACACTCTCTGTGCTTGCATTAGACTTTATTGCTGCCTTAGCCCATAAACAATTTACTTTTACCAGCAAAGGCACGGGTAGTATGATTGATTGCATTGCAATCTCAGAGAAGTGTAGAAACAATGGCGTTCATTTATCAATTTCACAGAACTGTTTGAGTGTCCCTAACCCTTTGGCATTAGATCTGTTTGTTGGCTATATACAGCAACAGTCTGTGCTTTCTATTCTATCAATAGAGGCCAATCATAACAAGAGCATCCTCGGCAAATGGGTAACTGTGGACTCTAGACATCTGAAGTAGTAGCCAGGAATGGGGAACAGTTGATGGTGTGTTTGGAAACTGAGATGGACCCTGCCTGCATGCTTAGGGGGAATAGAGCGATCTTTAATACTGTGACTGAGTTTGTAACACTCACAAAGACCCACAGGAAGCCCAGTAACCAGAAGTGGTGTGACAGGGCTTGCTCGTGAGCAAACAGAGGCCTTATCTATGCCCTTAAGTGAATGCCTAGGGATGTGGAGGAAGTGAAGCCATGTAGACGGAACTATAAACAGGCCATCATCAAGAGAAAGTCACTGATTATGCAAGAAGACTCTGAACAGCTATGTGAGGCTACTATAAGGAATGACATCCATCTTTTCTGGAAAACTGTAAATGTCCCATTTTTGTATATAGTCACAACACACACCTAGACTCAATTATTCCATCACAAAAATGGGTTGAGAACTTTTCTAAGGTATGTATATAACAATAGTATCAAATTGGCTAATTATTTTAACAGTACAACGGCTGACTGCACCCCGGGGGGGGAGGGGCTCTGCCTCTCATTAGCCTTGGGGAGGTAATATCCGCAATTGAATGGAGTGCAAGGAATAAGGCCCCAGGCCCTGACAGGGTTCCAATTAATATTTTCATAGATAATATAGATCTATGGGCCCCTCTAATTGTCAAGGTATTAAGGAGTGCATTTTCTAAAGGCCCGCCCAAATCATGGTCAAACTCCATTATCATCTCAATTTACAAGAAGGGTGAAAGAAGGATGATAGAGCTGACCCTCATTGCTATCGACCTATTTCCTTTATTGACTCAACAGCAAAGATATTGGTTAGGATTTTATTAGATCGATTAGATGCCTGGGTTGCGTAAAAGGGTATCCTTTCCACAGTTCAGTATGGATTCAGGAAAGGAGTAGGGACTGTTGACCAGTGTCTGAACAAAGCAAAGAAGGGCAGCTGACACCTAGTGTTCATGGACCTCAGCTCAGCATTTGACTGTGTAAACAGAGGAAAGCTTTGGGGGAGAAAGTTAGAAATGGGAGTAGAGACCCCATTTCTGCATTTTCTAGCCCAACTACATGAAGACGTGACAGGGTGTATTAGGCATGGATCCAACTGTGAATGCACTACCCCTATTAATATCAAGCATGGTCTCAGGTAAGGGGAGGTGGACACGTTTGGGATGGAACCAAGAAGTCTCCCTGCACTGTTAGACACTGATGATTGTGTTTTATTATCAAGAACTGATGTGGGTCTCTCGAGATTACTGGACAGATTTGTCCTGTAGATGAGTGACCTAGGACTAGTGAACAACATAGCTAAGTCACATACAGTGGTCTGCGGGCATCCCTCAGATAATTTGAAATTCCATTTTATTAATAGTAATAAACTACTATGTGTCCCAACTTTGACGTATCTGAGAGTACCTTTTGATAGTAAATGTACCTGGGCCCATTTAACCAAAGTTAGGAAAAACCAATTTGAACAAACAATAGAGGCAATTTTTAGGTTCACAGCAAAGTTAGGCTGTAAACCCCTAGATGTGATGGTCAAAATTTACAAAGCACTTTTTTGCTCTATTATGATATATAGTGCAGGCACATAGGTGTACTGCAGTATGTATCGCATTTGCTGGATTGTGAGAATGTGTTTATGAGATGACCGCTATCTGTTTCTACTGGTGTGCCCACATATGTCAGTCATATGGAGCTGGGCCTACAATATTGGAAGGATCGCATTGGAACCTGCACCTCCCCTCCTCCCCAGCGCCTTGAGACCATTACGGGTGAGTAGTCGCGCTCAACAAACCCATGATTGATTGATTGAAGATAGTCCCACTCATTTTGTGGCACTCGATTTGGTCCAAACAGGAAGACCTTTTGAACCAGGACAACATTTCTGATTGCCTACGGCTCAATCATGCTCACAGAATCCCATGGCTGAGATAAATTCAAGAACAATTTATTATATTAGCAAGGTCTGAATTTTTTCATAGCTGGGACATCACTGCCTTAGCCAAAAGGTGCCTTTAAATGGAATTCCTCACTATGTGGGGAAGGAAAAGACAATCCTGAGAGCTCAGTAAGAAGAGAGTGGCTGCCTATCATATGTTAGTAACTACAGACTGTATGGAGCCCTACCTTTATTCTTTACCTTATCACCAACAGAGATTCTATCTGCTCATGTTCAACATAACCATCTTGTCTCCTACCCAAGAGACACCTATGGTGAACTAGGCCTTGAGCTATGCCCCTGTGATTCACGGTCAGACCAATCTATGCTGCATTTCTTTTTTTTTGCAAACTGTACACTGTGCCAAGTAAACAGTTTTTAATTCCATTACTTAAGCACCTGAAGATTAGAAAGTGCAGACCAGCTTTATTTTATTTACAATTGCTGCAATCTGAATATGTCTTCATAATGGTACACAAATTAATTTCGGCTACAGTGAGACCGAGAAAAATGGTGGGAAAGTAATCTTTTAACAGTGATTTATTTATTCAACCTGTTTTTAGTCATTCTGATGAGCTTTTGAGTATTAATCATGGGGCCAGACTATTTCTTTTTAGCTTTATGCATGTCACTAATGAAATCAACCTTCATTGTGGAGCACTTGCTTGATGTTTGCAAATAACTTTATTGCATATGTCTTTTTACAAATTATCATGTGCATTTTAATTTGTTTTTAAATCTACATGCTATGACACAATAATTGTATCATACTGTTCTTTTTAATGTGATGTATTCTTTTATGGTTTTATATGCCGAATAAAGAACAAATTGATTGATTGGTCTCTGACATATATGCCTATGGGATTAGATGTTTATATGTATTGATGGTCATCGAAGAATGTATTCTGCTTCTGAACGTCTCTTTGTCTTTAGCGAGCAAGATTAGCCTGACGTGTTTGTTAAGAAGATATTTAAAGTTCTTGTTTGTGATGGGCAGATCCCATAACTGTTTGGCTACGGGTATCTGATGATTCCTGACTTGTGGGCTAACCCCTGTTCTAGTAACCCAAACTCAAGCCTAATTGATGCTTGTGAGATGACCCCTCGCAATTCAAAAAGGATGCAGAAAACTTTGCATTGTGAGTTGAAAAAATGTATCAGTTTATTCGGAAATGCTTCTGCACCATAAGCCAAGGTTGGTATTAGCTCAGCTTTCACCACACTGGTCAGCAGGCTCAGTGATGGATTTGTGGGTTTTTTCAGCAGTTTCCGAAAAGTGAAAATAAGTGAGGCAAGCTTTGGCTTCAGGGCATTCAGATGCAGAAGATGGGAACCACGATCCTGAAGCCAGATGCCCAGATATTTATACATGCTAATCCTCTTAACCTGCACACCAACTAGGTACCATGAGCCCCTTTTGTTGAGTTGTTTCTGCAGATGAGAATATTATTTTTTCCAGATTGACCAGCCTTGCGTTTTCCTTGCAGTATCCATCCAGGGAGTCCAACAGTCTCTAGAGGCTGACTTCTGTTTTTTTCAACAAAACCACATCATCTGCATATTGTAATGAGTTCACCACTTGGTGACCCTGTCTTGGAAGATATGAGTCTGCTTGGTTCATTCGGGTGGTAGGATCCGATAAAAATACATTGAAAAGAAGGTGGGCGATACTCGATTAGTTTGAATTCTGGAGGATCGGAGTTGATTTTTACCCAGTTTAATTTTGACCCATGTGTTTGAGTACAAGAGCTAAATTGCATGGAGAAGGTTTGATGGGTTGTTCCAAGCTTGAAGTTTCTTCCAGCATATGGCACTATCAACATGTTGGAAAGCATTCAAGAAGTCAATGAAGCAAGTATAAAGCAATTGGCTTTTGCAGACAGATCTTTCCACCAGTAGCTGAAGGCCCACTAGGTTGCAATGTCTTGAAATTATGCACGCTAGGACCCTTGCAATTCTGTGCGGACTCTAAACAGTAATTACATAATCTGCTGGGAGGTGTTAAGGTGTGGTTATTAAAGTTATGACGCAGTGTGGGCAGTGTGCGGTTGTATGTTGAAGAATAAAGACGTATGTTGCAGAGCTCCGTGTGCGGCGTATTTCATTTGCATGCTCCCCGGCTGGGGAGGACGCTATAGGTTATCCAGGTTGTTCAAGTTGGGTCTGAAGCCTGTTTGATTGATTGGAGTTAGCTTTTCAGACAAAGCCCTTGATTCCAGGTCCCTTAAAAGAAGCCTTGCCAGGTGTTTTGCATCAGTGTCCAACAAGGCTATTAATCAGAAGCTCTCTGGGTTAGCATATGGTCCCTTTTTGTAAACTGGATCTAATACTGAGCCACACCAGGAGTCTGGGACTGTTTCTCTGGCCAGACAATAGCTAAAGAGTTTGGCTAGAGCAAAGGCCAGTATGTGGGGTCTTGTTTGAAAATATTTACTGGAAGGCCATTTGAGCCATGTGCTCTGTACTCCCTACTTTTACTTATGCAATCTTCAATGCGCTTTTGCTGGTACTCCAGAGGAGACGCGGGTGGCACCTGGGTCTCAAACGTGGCTTCAAATGAGTCCACGGCATACAATGATTGAATGTGGGATATCAATGATTTTTTGCTTTATAGTGTTGCCTACAACACCTCTTTCAAACTAATTGATCAAATGCCTGGTCTTGTTGATTTCTACAGGTCCATGCCCTGTGAATTTCCAACTAGGTCTCATTCTCTTTGCTTTGTTTGGGTGCCCACAGTGATTTTTTATAGTTTCTCCATAGCATTATAAGCTTCTCTTTTAACCTGCTTGGATCTTTTGAAGCTTTAATTGCCTTAACTTCCTTGTCCAGTCTTCTCTTCTTAGATCTCAGAGCTTGTGAGTACCATTTTTTCTGTTGAGGTTTTCTTTCGGTGTGGTGGGCGCTTGTTCTTGTTCCAGGTCTGGATTGGATTTCCTTTTGTCCAGATCGTGACATCTGCCATAGAATACCATGCATTATAATGCTTTGGCGACAAATCTTTCCATGGCATACATCCTCTTGGTCATGTGTCAGGTTTTGAACCGATATGCTGCATGAGAAGGTGGGGAGTGTTATAGTTTCGTATTGCTGGTTTTTGCAGATGATGGTCACTTTTGCATCTGGGGTTTATCTCATAGGTGCTGATCGTTTTGAACAGATTCAGAGATGCAAAGGTGTGATTGATCACAGAGTTGCTGTTGCATGCCTTGTGTGTGTAAAACATCAGTAAATTGGGTGCTTTATGACCATGGAGAGCATGAAGGCTGAAGGCCACTAAAATAGTTAGAAATGGATGGTTGGGTAAGAGTTGATCTATGAAATCCGAGTCTTGTGGTGGTATTCCCCATTTGGCATATATTCTGTTCAAATGATCTCTCTACCACCCTGAATGGCCTGATTTAAATAAAAGTCCCTTTTTAGTAGCCATGAGGTGGATCCATGATCTAATAATAGCCAGTCTAAAATGATCCCCATGTGCTTTATCGGTTTCCTTCTTTACAGAGGGCCTTGGAATTATATAAAGTTTTAATAATAAGAGACGGCAGGTGGATGCTCCAAAGTTCCAGTAATTGATTTTGATGCCCATTATGCACAGAATATTCAAGCCGTTATGAGCATCAAAAGAAGTGGGCGGAGGAAGAAACACAGATGGATATTTGGGGTCTTTAACTTTGTTTACTTTAATCCATCGCTCTTAAAAGACTTGACAGTTTGCTAATATTTGTCTGGCAGAGAGGACAGAGGCCCATGTCACGGTGGTTGTTTCATTACCAAATCTATCCAGAGGTCATCTAAACTCTACAGATTCTATGTCTTGAGATTTTAAATGAGCTAGATCTTTGTGTGATCCTAAATGTTTTAGAATGTTACCTTTGTTAAGGATATCAATTGGACCTCTTGATTTGAATTCAGGGTTCAAAGCAGTTTTTTTCCTATAGAGGACCTATGCATAGGATATGTGAATGTAACTACCTAGGTGTGCATTGACAGACCATCAAGAAGTTTGATGGCTTTACAATTGTTGTATCACTCAGTCAATCAATCAATCAATCAATCATGTCACTTATAAAGCGCACTACATACCCGCGAGGGTCATGCCGTAGCTCCCTACTGAATGCTTCAGCATTGCTGTGATTGTTGCTGAGTGATGTCCTCAGGAATTAAGGGTGTGGTTAAAATAAGTTGCTTGGCATCAGAGGAAGGGACCATTGATGACGTAAAGGTAGTAGATAAGGTAGGCAAGGTATCCTCCAAGAGGACCTCAGGGCTTCTCAGCTCATTCAATTTGGTTTGGAGTTGGGGGCGGTTCCTTCATCATGGACCAAGCTGTTTGCTATAGTGGTTGTCGGAGAATTTGCAACTGATGCTGTGGTTTCTCTGTTAGTTAGCTGATCTTCTGAATGCGCATTTCCCCCCAACCAGGCTCTGGTGTGTCTCGTGATTGAATTAGTCTAGATTTGTTATTTGTTTTCTTCGAGCCCTCTGCCATGTGATCCAAAGGTGGCTAAAGTATTTGAGTGATTTACCTGTTTATCAGATTCACACTGCCCTATGGGGACCAAGTCCCCCTCTTGGAGAGGTTCCCCCCAGAATCCAAGGAACAAAAAGGTGAGCAAACTGTTGGTGAGCAGGTGGTGAGGCAGAACCTCTGCTTCACCGTGGTGGCCAGGTAGTCTGCACAACTGTTGGTAGAATACGGGCGGTCTCTCTCATGTATCAGGCACTCAGAACAGGTATTATGTTGCCCCTAGAAGGCCTACGTTTGACATGGGAGAAGGTACTGGCTACTCCACTTATGGAGAAACATTGGGAGTCTATATTGGCACACACTTACAAGGCCTACTGCAATGCTAGATTTAAGCTCATAAAACTTTTATTTTCTCCACAGAGCATATCTCACTCCAATTAAAATTATGCGGTACGAAGGGGCAGTATTATTCCAGGAGGTCCGAAAGAGACGCAATGTAATTGATAACGCTAGGGCTTGGGATGTGTTGTTTCAATGCCTGAAACATTCAGTCACTGAGTCACCTGAGAACTCTACTTCTAGAGCAATGGCAAGATGATGACAAAAGTATGACCATGTTCCTTAACGATGATTGGGAAATACTGTTTACTACTGTTGTGGTGAATAGCATTTAAAGATGAACTGAAATTATTGGTGATATGCTGTTTCCCTATCATTTGGGGGTGGAGGTGGTGAAGGACTGAGGGGAATAGATAGTTTTTTCAGTTCGCAGGAAGCTTTTGTTGGCAGAGGACTGATGGTACTGAAGATTGTCATACACATTTGCACTTGAACTTTTGGACTGAATATTCAATTATTTCATTGTAGAGCTATCAACTTACTGATGTGTGTACGATGTAAACAACCTGTGAATTATCATATCACAGCTCACAACTGCCAAGAATTAATAAAAATTCTGTTAAAAATAAGAAAAATAAACTGTTGGTGAGGAGTGAAGCGAGGCACACTTTGAAGACGCTGAAGACAGTATAGATCGAAAATAGATAAAAAATGAGTGCAAGTTAGGTACTGGAGCTGGCGCTGATGTATGCAGGAGGCGAGGGCAGGAAACAGGCAGGCATCAAGCAGATGGACAATGGAGACCAATGAGCTGCGTCCCTCTCAAGAAGTCTGTGGCAGTCACAGATCCCTCAATGTTTGCCTCCTGTCCCTCCCCAGAGCTGATGATAGGGGACCAATAGGGGCGGCCAGGGTTAACTTCAAGCAGCAAACTGAGTCTCCGAGGAGATCGCCAGTAAACCAGTACTCCAACATGGCGAGAGAAGCCAGTGAGGGCAGGTAAGCAATACAGAGAATAAAAAACAGGAAGAAGCTGGAGGAGCATGTAAGGGGGAAGTAAACACCAGCCCACAAGCTGCACCTGAGCCGAGCTGGCCTGCTCCTGTGGTACTGGGCTCACCCCGATGTGGTGATTGCTAAACACTGCCTTATCTCACCTTACTGTGTGAAGTAGCCCAGCTGCCTGCTAGCTTTGGTGTTCCTGCTGCTCCTGGTGAGGCTGCAAACTCCTGTTGCATGTGCCCCCCTGACAGCACCACATATTTGGCTCCTAGCTCCAGGCTCCCGGTCCCTCCAGCTCCTAGTCCTTTCGCGATAGGGCCCACAGCATCTTGCACTCTTGCCTGACCAGGACTGGACGAGCTGAGCTGAGGGAGAGAGCAGAGCAGATCAGTCAGCAGCAGGCCTGGGCAGTGAATTACTCTCCATTCACGGAGTTTGCAGAGTTTTCCACACTCCGCAGAGCACACAGAGTTCTGAAAAACTGCGCTCTGCGGAGCGGAGTTTTTTACTCACTCACCAAAGTCAAGTCAGCAAGCGTGAGCGAGGAAAATCCACCTCCTGGCGAGATTTCTCAACGCGGGTGTTCAGATTTCTCAACATGGGCGGTAGCGGATATTCGAGACTGCTCGCATTGAGAAACTTTCCGTTCACGTTGAGAAAGCTGCCACCCGGGTAGAAAATCAAATCGAGCGGCAAGAAAAGAAGCAGCGCCCTCTTGCGCTATGTATGGTGCAGTTTGAGCTGATTTAACAGTGTGGGACAAACACCAGGTTCTGAAAATCAATGCGAACGACATGACCAAACGCACTCCGCAGCTTGCGGAACTCCTTGTAGCGCAGCTGAGTTTTTTGGTCACGTTGCGGAGTTACGCCCAGGCCTAGTCAGCCGGAGGCAGGTGGCGAGGGCAGTCAGCATGCCAAGCCCAAGCAGCAGTGTTAGACCTGGCACCATTGGCTTGGGTCTCCCTCCCCTCTTTCGCTTTTTGTCTCCTCTGTGTTTGCTGGTGTTAGATGCTCTGGGCGCTGTGCCACTGCCATTCAGTGCTACAGCATGAATGCTCCCTATTGTAAATTGACTGGATGAATTGGTATTGCCCATAATTGGCTCATTTGATTTACCTGTTAGTCCCTAGTATAGTGCACCGTGCGTGCCAAGGGCTGCTAGACCGAATGCTGCTGGTGGGCCTGCAGCACTGATTGCGCCACCCACGTAAGCAGCGCATAAAGTATGTCTCAGACCTGCCATCGCAGAGTCTGTGCGCGGTCCAGAACTGCCATTCTTTGACTGTGAAGTGAACCCACATCCCAGTACCTCAACCCTCCCTTGGCATCATGTAAGTCATCCCTATGGCGGGGTGCGTTGTATGTGCAAGGTAGGACCTGCCTTGGTCTGTGTGGCATGTCCTAATAGTGAATTACACTCCATTTCGTTTTTCACTATTGCAAGGCTATGTGTTCCCTTAGGCCAGAATGGGCAGCTTTGATTATTACCTCCTATAGTCCTAGCTGACCCAAGGAACATGTTTGGAAAGTCGAATTTAGTATGCCTGAGCTCAGAATATTAAAACACACCTTTTCGTGATGATTATTTTTATATTCTGTGTTTGAAAATACCACTACTAGGAAGTTGGTATTTTCATGCCCAAGTCGTCCAGTGTGCTCTGCTGTTATGTGTATTGGATGTCTGGTCTTGGAGGGTAAGGGGAGGCTGAGCCAGACCTGGGTCGAGTACCGAGATCTGCAGCTGGAGTATGGGGAGAGGTGACCCTTTGATCTGAGCAGGGCTGGGCCTGGCTAGGTGAATGATGGCTCCAGCCCCCACTGTGCGTCTGATGGCATTCGCCCTCTTCCTCAAAGGCAGGATGCAGCCTCGTAAATAAAGTGCTCCAGGACCACTCCGAACTGGTTCTGGCTAGGTTCAGTGACTTGTGACTTTTGAGAACAAAGACCTGTGGGGTATAAAGTTCTGCGCCGAAGCCCCTACAGGGTGTGTTACTTCTGGATGTCAAGACGAACCTCTGTCCGTGTAACGAGGGGAAAAGGACTTTGAAACTTTCATGCATCTTGCTGAAGCAACTACCCAAGGGCCTGATTTGAGCTTGCCTCCTGCTGAAGTCTCAGGGACATAAGACTTCACCCATCAGCCTTCTGAATTCCTATTGAGAGGGGTTCTACTCGCAGGTGAGGCCTCTGTCGAGAATTTCAGAGCCTCTGGGTCTACTGCGGGGAACGCGGGCTGAGAATCATCGCTATTGCTATTGTGGGCCGCTGCAGCTGAGAAGTTGTCGCCGCTGAGAGCCCGCATTTGTCTGTGCTACGAAAATCATCGCTATCGCTATTGTGGGCCGCTGCAGCTGAGAAGTTGTTGCCGCTGAGAGCCGCATTTGTCTGTGCTACGAGAATCATCGATATCGCTAACGTGGGCCGCTGCAGTTGAGGAGCTGTTGCCGCTGAGAGCCCGCATTTGTCTGTGCTACAAGAATCATCGCTATCGCTATCGTGGGCCGCTGCAGCTGAGGAGCTGTTGCCGCTGAGAGCCCGCATTTGTCTGTGCTTTGAGAGTCACCGCTATCGCTATTGTGGGCAGCTGCAGCTGAGGAGCTGTTGCCGCTGAGAGCCCACATTTGTCTGTGCTACGAGAATCATCGCTATCGCTATTGTGGGCCGCTACAGCTGAGGAGCTGTTGCCGCTGAGAGCCCGCATTTGTCTGTGCTACGAGGATCATCGCTATCGCTAATGTGGGTTGCTGCGGCTGAGGAGCTGTTGCCGCTGCGAGCCCGCCTTAATCACCATCTCAGGATCAGCGTGAGTGCACGCCGCGGACCGCTGCAGCTGAGAGCTGTGGCCGCTGCGAGTCCGCCTGTCATCATCGCGGCATCCTCCCGAAGCTGCGTGCCGTGCCCCCTTTAAACCTCAGGTACATTGTGCATCACCGGGTCGCGTAGACCCCGGTCTCGAACTAAGTTTGTTTCACCCGCTTTTGAGTGTTTCTATTGGTTTAGTGAAACTACAGTTACATGCATTGTGGCTTTTTGGATCGTATTTGAGCCTTGTGTTAAGCTTATATAAAGATACTTATTTTTTTATAGCTACTTGTGTGGTGTTCCTTTGTGGTGTCTTCACTGCGTTACTGTGTATGGTCATAAGTGCTTCACACACTGCCTCTGAGATAGGTCTGTCTGCTCGTGCTACGTTACCACAGGGTTGAGCAGGGGTTATCAAAGGGTGTAGCCCCCTTACTCTGACTTAGGAAGAAGGGTCCCTTCTTGGACATAGGCGCCAGCCATTCCCAACCAGGGATCCCCATTTCTAACATTGGTGGTCAGCAGTGAGGATCAGGACTTGCACTTGTGATCCACATACAGTAACTGGTGTACACTACTAGTCAGTGCAGACCTGAACGCAGCCACATACGTTGTTGATCTTGTTCAATTTTTTGATCGTAATTGCCAGTTATGTATACAATGGGTAAGCCAGCATCCAATGCTTCGGAGGATCTCACCTTTGAGGAAGAGAGGTTAGAAACCTACACTGCCAAACAGCTAAAGTCTTTTTGCAAGCAATTCACCGTCCCTATTGCAGGTCTCTCTAGGAAGGAGGAGTATCAGAAGGCACTCAAGGCCTGGTGGGAGGCGAGGGAGTCCCCCGGGCATGGGGTAGAGCCAGGGAATGGGGGAGACAATGCCGGAGGGCAGCAAGATGACAAAGTGGATTTAGTGGGAGGTAAAACACTTTCCAGTCCCGGTACTAGCGTGTCCTCAAAGGGCCTGTCTCCAGAAGAGATGGAGGACAGGGAGAGAGATAGGAGGCATAGTCTGGAGATGGCCAAATTAGAAGGTCAGAAGGACCTAGAGAGTAAAAAGTTGGATATTGAGAATAACCGGTTAGCATTTGAACTTGAGAAAATGAAACTGGAGCATGAGAGAGTATTGAGGGAGCTGGAGATCAAGGCTAAGAGTTTAGAGATCTCCCCCTCTGGTGGCAGCATACCTTTAGTACCTACCGAGAGTAGAGTTTATATACCCAAGGATGTCATCAAGGATTTCCATAAGAGTGAGGATATTGGGCAATGGTTTGCCGCCTACGAGTTAGCCATGGTGTCCCACCGGGTCCCTGAGAAGGATTGGGGAGCGGGGTTGTGGGGACGCTTTGTGAGTGATGGGAGGGATACCCTGTTGGATCTGCCTGAAGAGAGCAGGATGGTGTATGCCCATATGAAAGAGGCCTTGATGACGCGATATGGTTTGACCCCAGAGATGTACAGGCAGAGATTTAGAACATGTAAGAAGTTAGAGGGTACCACTTGGGTTGAATATGTGTCTTTTTTTGCAGAGCAATGGATCGCTGGGTAAAAGGTAGCAAAGTGGAAACTTTTGAACAACTGTATGATTTGTTTGCGTGGGAGCATTTAGCTAGTAACTATTTTCCAGAGCTACGCCAGCACCTTGTTGATAGCAAGCTAACTAACCCTAGGAAGCTTGCTGAGGAGGCGAACCGCCGGGTTCGCAAGGGTCATGTGGGAGACTTCGCCAAAGGTGGGCAGGGTCCCCAGCAGAGAAGTGGGGGGGACAAGGGTAAACAGAGGGAGTTCCAGAGAGGGCCCCAAACTAATTCCCAAGGGAACCCAGGAGTGGTGTCCCATTCTCCCCCTGAGAAGAAGCCAGTGCCCGACAGGTAGGCCTGTTCATAGGGGGCCCCGTACTTGTTTTAAATGTGGTCAAGTGGGCCACCGGTATTATGATCCCCAGTGTCCCCAGAGGGACCTCAATGCACCACCCTGTGCCCCAACCTGCCAGCTTGCTAGTGTAGCCCTGGGAGGTGAGGAGATGGGTGCCCCAGGGGGGTGGGATCCCGTAGAATTGACCCTGGTCTCGCTAGGAGACTTTGAGAAGGTCCCTAACCCCACGCTGCCTGATAACACTAAGAAGTACAGGCAGTGGGTGACCATAAATGGCCGTAGGGTGGAGGCTCTGAGGGACACCGGAGTGTGACTGCTGTCAGCTCCCGGTTGGTGTCCCCGAGCAGGTTGTCCCCCATGCATTCTGCCCAGTAGTGTCATCAGACAACTCTGAGAGCCAGTGTGAGGTGGCTCAAGTTCCCTTTGAGTGGGGGGGGGTCTCAGGAACTCTTCAAGTAGCTGTGAGGCCAGCCATGCTGGTAGACTGTCTGTTGGGCAACGATTTAGAGAACTCCCTGTGGGCTACGGTGGAGAGGAAATCTCACTTGGAAATGTTGGGTCTGCCTGAGTGGGCGTGCGCGACCACTCGGTCCATGGCAGCCAGTCAGGATGTTCAGGAGGACCTGGAGCCTGAAAGTATGGCCCAGGCCCCTGCCTTAAAGAGAAGGGGTAGGGGGCGCGGGAAACCAGCCCCCATAGTTCCCACGGCCCAGGAGGGAGCAGACCTTGAGGGGGATGCCCTGGAGCCTACCGGGGAACAAGTAGCCGAACTGGGGGACCTGCCTGGGCTGACCCATTGGCAGCAGGAAGGAGGGCCCACCAGGGAGGAATTTTATGAACAGCAGAGAACGTGCCCTTCTCTTGAAGGGCCACGGCGACAGGCTGCGGCCCAGGCAGCAGGTGATCAGTCAGGGTCACATCTGATCTATTGGGAGAATGAATGACCTCCTTTACAGTGAGCCTAAGGTTGCTGAGCCTGGGTCAGCCCATGTGCTGGTGGTACCCCAGTGCTTCAGAGCCTTCCTACTGGGGTTGGCTCATGATGTGCCATTGGCAGGACATCTGGGGCAGACCAAGACCTTCGAGAGGCTGGTCACCCACTTTTATTGGCCCCAGATGCGCAGGAGCTCAGATGCTCACTGCAGGACATGTGAAACTTGCCAGGCAGGTGGGAAGAGTGGGGGGAAGATCAAAGCCCCACTCCAGCCCTTTCCAGTTGTCAGTACCCCATTCGAGCGAATGGGCATTGACATTGTGGGGCCTCTGGACCCCAAGACAGCCATGGGCAACAGGTTCAGCCTGGTCTTGGTCTACCATGCCACCCGGTACCCTGAAGCCATCCCGCTTCGGGCAGTGACGGCCCCCGTGGTGGGACGTGCACTGATGGGGATTTTCTCCCATGTGGGGTTCCCCAGAGAGGTGGTGTCCGATAGGTGTACTAACTTCATTTCCAAATATATGAAGTCTTTGTGGGAGGAGTGTGGGGTAACTTATAAGTTTACCACCCCTTACCACCCCCAAGGTAATGGGCTGGTTGAGAGATTCAACCGGACCCTCAAAGGCATGATTATGGGCCTAGAAGAGTCCATGAGGCGTAAGTGGGACGTCCTCTTGCCATGCCTGTTGTTTGCATACCGTGAGGTGCCACAGAAGTCCCTAGGGTTCAGCCCCTTTGAACTACTCTATGGTCACCCGGTAAGAGGGCCTCTGGGTCTGGTCAAGGAAGGCTGGGAGCAGGCTCCCAGGAAACCTCCCCAGGATGTGTTTAGCTACATGCTGGCCTTCAGGAACCAGACTCGGCATTTCAGAAAGCTTGCTGAGGCAAATCTGGAAGCCAGCCAGGAAGAGATGAAATGTTGGCACGATCAGAATGCCACTCTGATTGAGTTTCAGCCTGGTCAAAAGGTTTGGGTCATGGCCCCAGTGGAACCCTGTGCGCTCCAAGATAAGTGGACCGGACCATTTGAGGTGGTGGAGCGCAAGAGTCCTGTTACCTACTTGGTGAACTGGCGGTCTCACCGGAACCCCTTGCGGGTCCTGCATGTCAACCGCCTGAAGCCCCACTTTGAGAGGTCCGAAGTGGGCATGCTCCTGGCCACAGATGCTGGGTTGGAGGAGGAGAGTGAGCCTCTTCCTGACCTCCTGTGTGCAAAGGAGCAAGATGGGTCAGTGGAGGGTGTGGTCCTCTCCGCCACACTGACCCCTGAGCAACAGAGTGATTGTCGCCAACTGTTGGGACAATTCAGTGATCTGTTCTCCCTGGTGCCTAGTGTCACTGATTGGTGTGTCCATGAAGTGGACACTGGGGACAGTCCTCCTGTTAAGCACAAGGCTTACCGAGTGACTGACCGGGTTAGGGCATCCATTAAGGAAGAGGTTTCCAAAATGTTTGCTTTAGGGGTGATTGAGTCCTCTAGCAGCCCTTGGTCCAGCCCAGTGGTCTTGGTACCAAAAGCTGCAGCGCCTGGTGCCACCCCCGAACTTCGGTTCTGCGTGGACTACCGAGGTCTCAATTCAGTCACAAAGACTGACGCGCACCCCATCCCCAGAGGTGATGAGCTCATAGATCGGCTACGGGCGGCACGGTACCACAGCACGTTTGATTTGACGTCTGGGTATTGGCAGATCGCCTTGACTGATGGGGCAAAGGAGAGGTCAGCATTCTCCACCCCGGATGGGCACTACCAGTTCCGGGTGATGCCCTTTGGGATGAAGAATGCCCCTGCCACCTTTCAGAGGTTGGTCAACAGGGTGTTGGTTGGGCTGGAGGATTTCAGTGCCGCCTACCTGGATGATATTGCAGTGTTTAGTTACTCATGGGAGGACCACCTGCGCCACCACTGGGAAGTGTTGATGGCACTGCGAAGGGCAGGCCTCACAATCAAGGCAAGTAAGTGCCAGATTGGGCAGGGTTCGGTGGTGTACTTGGGACACCAGTTTGGGGGCGGCCAGGTGGCGCCCCTACAGCCCAAAATTGAAACCATCCTGGCTTGGGAGCCCCCAAAGACCCAGACACAGGTCAGAGCCTTTTTAGGACTCACAGGTTATTACAGGAGGTTTGTAAAGGGGTATGGCAACATTGTTGCACCCTTGACTGAGCTGACTTCTCAGAAGCAGCCAAAGATTGTGCACTGGACTGACACCTGTCAGAAAGCTTTTGACGCCCTGAAGACTGCCATGTGCACAGCGCCTGTACTTCAGGCGCCCAACTTTTCAAAAGAATTTGTTGTCCAGACAGACGCCTCAGAGCATGGTGTGGGGGCTGTTCTGTCACAGATCAATGAGGAGGGTCTAGACCAACCGGTAGCCTTCATTAGTAGGAGGTTACTTCCCCGGGAACAGAGGTGGAGTGCAATTGAGCGTGAGGCATTTGCTGTGGTCTGGGCACTGAAGAAGCTGAGGCCATACCTGTTTGGGACTCACTTCTGGGTTCAGATGGACCACAGGCCCCTCAGATGGTTGATGCAGATGAGGGGTGAGAATCCAAAGTTGTTGAGGTGGTCTATTTCCCTACAGGGATACAGAACACGCCAATGCTGATGGTCTGTCCAGATTTTTCCACCTTAGTGATGAGAACCCCCAAGTGGGTGGGTAGTTCTCCCCACATTTCAGCTGGAGGGGACACGTGTTAGACCTGGCACCATTGGCGTGGGTCTCCCTCCCCTCTTTCGCTTTTTGTCTCCTCTGTGTTTGCTGGTGTTAGATGCTCTGGGCTCTGTGCCATTGCCATTCAGTGCTACAGCGCGAATGCTCCCTATTGTAAATTGACTGGATGAATTGGTATTCCCATATTTGGCTCATTTGATTTACCTGTTAGTCCCTAGTATAGTGCACCGTGCGTGCCAAGGGCTTGTAGACCGAATGCTGCTGGTGGGCCTGCAGCGCTGATTGCGCCACCCACGTAAGCAGCACATAAAGTTTGTCTCAGACCTGCCATCGCAGAGTCTGTGCGCGGTCCAGAACTGCCATTCTTTGACTGCGAAGTCCCTCAACCTTCCCTTGGCATCATGTAAGTCATCCCTATGGCGGGGTGCGTTGTATGTGAAAGGTAGGACCTGCCTTGGTCTGTATGGCATGTCCTAATAGTGAATTACACTCCATTTCGTTTTTCACTATTGCAAGGCTATGTGTTCCCTTAGGCCAGAATGGGCAGCTTTGATTATTACCTCCTATAGTCCTAGCTGACCCAAGGAACATGTTTGGAAAGTCGAATTGAGTATGCCTGAGCTCAGAATATTAAAACACACCTTTTCGTGAGGATTATTTTTATATTCTGTGTTTGAAAATACCACTTCTAGGAAGTTGGTATTTTCATGCCCAAGTCGTCCAGTGTGCTCTGCTGTTATGTGTATTGGATGTCTGGTCTTGGAGGGTCAGGGCAGGCTGAGCCCGACCTGGGTCGAGTAGCGAGATCTGCAGCTGGAGTATGGGGAGGGGTGACCCTTTGATCTGAGCAGGGCTGGGCCTGGCAAGGTGAATGATGGCTCCAGCCCCCACTGTGTGTCTGATGGCATTCCCCCTCTTCCTCAAAGGCAGGATGCAGCCTCGTAAATAAAGTGCTCCAGGACCACTCCGAACTGGTTCTGGCTAGGTTCAGTGACTTGTGACTTTTGAGAACAAAGACCTGTGGGGTATAAAGATCTGCGCCGAAGCCCATACGGGGTGTGTTACTTCTGGATGTCAAGACGAACCTCTGTCCGTGTAACGAGGGGAAAAGGACTTTGAAACTTTCATGCATCTTGCTGAAGCAACTACCCAAGGGCCTGATTTGAGCTTGCCTCCTGCTGAAGTCTCAGCGACATCATTAGACTTCACCCATCAGCCTTCTGAATTCCTATTGAGAGGGGTTCTACTCGCAGGTGAGGCCTCTGTCGAGAATTCCAGAGCCTCTGGGTCTACTGTGGGGAACGCGGGCTGAGAATCATCGCTATTGCTATTGTGGGCCGCTGCAGCTGAGAAGTTGTCGCCGCTGAGAGCCCGCATTTGTCTGTGCTACGAAAATCATCGCTATCGCTATTGTGGGCCGCTGCAGCTGAGAAGTTGTTGCCGCTGAGAGCCCGCATTTGTCTGTGCTACGAGAATCATCGATATCGCTAACGTGGGCCGCTGCAGCTGAGGAGCTGTTGCCGCTGAGAGCCCGCATTTGTCTGTGCTACAAGAATCATCGCTATTGCTATTGTGGGCCGCTGCAGCTGAGGAGCTGTTGCCGCTGAGAGCCCGCATTTGTCTGTGCTACGAGAATCACCGCTATTGCTATTGTGGGCCGCTGCAGCTGAGGAGCTGTTGCCGCTGAGAGCCCGTATTTGTCTGTGCTACGATAATCATCGCTATTGCTATTGTGGGCCACTGCAGCTGAGGAGCTGTTGCCGCTGAGAGCCCGCATTTGTCTGTGCTACGAGGATCATCGCTATCGCTATTGTGGGCCGCGGCGGCTGAGGAGCTGTTGCCACTGAGAGCCCGCATTTGTCTGTGTTACAAGAATCATCGCTGTCGCTATTGTGGGTCGCTGCAGCTGAGGAGCTGTTGCCGCTGAGAGCCCGCATTTGTCTGGGTTACGAGAATCATCACTATCACTATTGTGGGCCGTGGCAGCTGAGGAGCTGTTGCCGCTGCGAACCCGCCTTAATCACCATCTCAGGATCAGCATGAATGCACGCCGCGGACCGCTGCAGCTGGGAGCTGTGGCCGCTGCGAGTCCGCCTGTCATCATCGCGGCTTCCTCCTGAAGCTGCGTGCCGTGCCCCCTTTAAACCTCAGGTACATTGTGCATCACCGGGTCGCGTAGACCCCGGTCTCGAACTAAGTTCGTTTCACCCGCTTTTGAGTGTTTCTATTGGTTTAGTGAAACTACAGTTACGTGCATTGTGGCTTTTTGGATCGTATTTGAGCCTTGTGTTAAGCTTATATAAAGATACTTATTTTTTTATAGCTACTTGTGTGGTGTCCCTTTGTGGTGTCTTCACTGCGTTACTGTGTATGGTCATAAGTGCTTCACACACTGCCTCTGAGATAGGCCTGTCTGCTCATGCTACGTTACCACAGGGTTGAGCAGGGGTTATCAAAGGGTGTAGCCCCCTTACTCTGACTAAGGAAGAAGGGTCCCTTCTTGGACATAGGCGCCAGCCATTGCCAACCAGGATCCCCATTTCTAATAAGCAGGAAGAGGGTGTGTCTGTAGCATGTCCATGGCAGGAAGAACCAACAGGAAGAACCAACCAGGGTGGTAGAACCAACCAGAGCAATGAGTCCCAACCAGGCAGCAGTTGGAGTATGATTTTAAGATGGGCGGAACAGAAGAAAATAGGTGTGAGCTATAAATGGCAAGATTGAACCTGCCTCAATTAAAGGAGTCTCAAAAGGTGCCTAGACTCACAAAGTAGGGTATATGACTAGGGCGATAAAGCCAATATACTGGATAAGTGAGAGGGAGAACAGATCTAGAATGACACCTTATATCCAGATGGCAGGCAGACTAGAGATTACTGACCAGGTCAACATTGTCAGAGAATTTGCCCGATATTATAGTGAAGTTTATGGTGTAGATCAGAGCAGCCCCCCAACATCAGGGCATTTTTATAATAGACACTCTGACTGAAGAGGAAGAAATCCCAGAATTCAGCCAACTGGAGGTGAAAATCACCATGTTCGTACTCACAGACAATACGATCTTAAGAATTTACAATATATTGGTTATCCACATGGCAGACACATTACTAAATCTTAGGCTAAACATAGAGGCAGACCGAGGCTCGTCAATTGCCAAACTGCACTGATGGACTCAAAAGGAAATAGCCATGTTGGTGCATTACAAGCTCATGCAATTCTACATCTGTTGTGTTATTCATTATACTTTGCAAGAAATTAAATGGTATATCTCTTTATTGGGACCCACAAGCCCAGCAGCTCCTTCTCCTTTCAATGCTAGCAACTGGCGCCAATTAACAACTAAAATAGAATATCCAACCTAGAAGAATGCAGCGCAAGATACATACCAGCACAATAACCCTGAACATAATATAATACACTTGAACAACCTAATGTGTATATCATAACATAATGTACAAATACATTTGCACAACCTAATGTTTGTAATCTTAACCTCATGTACATATACAACTCATCTGCCCCCTTAAACAAAAACACAAAATAGAATTATATTATTCATCCTGTTCACACTCTAAATCCCACAATCAATGAGGTGGTTTCTGTACTCTGCCACTTGTCCTTGGAACGTTATCACTAACTATATATCCAGTTAAACTTCCACCATTACCATTTTTCTTTGCATTATTTTTATCACAACAATGCTCACAATCTTCCTCTTCACCCGATGCATGCACACAGCGTCAATATCTTTCACAGCACTTCATACCTCCCATAGTAGACTTTAAAATTCTTCTACATTGCCTCTACTAACTTGAGAGCCTCTGTAACCATCATCTGCAAACACATCTTCCTCCTCATTTATTTAATAAATACAACCTCTTCTTCCTTAATTCATTATTCTCACTTTCCACTCCACTCCTTGAGCATAAAGCATAATACTTTTTGCTACTTTAATGCATTCTCTTAATATTGTTCCTCACCACCTCCAAAGGTAGAGTTCAGTGACGGCTTGCAGAGGTAACGCCGCAGTGCGGTGAGGCGGGGCGGGGCTGGGTGGGGGGGTAGTGGGGTCCGACATAGGACGGCAGATATTTATTTATTTATTTACGTTCACCTTTGCCGTAGTATGTCGGACTCCACTACCCCCCCACCCAGCCCCATCCCGCCCCGCTTCACCGCCCCACAGCGTTACCTCTGCGATCCGCCACTGGTACAGTTACAACACTGACTCAACAATGCACCCCAGAATACTTTTAGATCTTGTCTTTTCCCCTTCATCAATTGAATAGGTTAAAATCCAATCACTCCAGTCAAAGAGATCCGATATATTCAAACTATTTCAATACTTGGTTCCCCCAATCACCATTCAAAGACAGTGTCAACAGAATTGACCCTTTAAGTACATGGTTAAATCTCTCAATCATTCAATTTCCACTACAATTATAAAGAGAAGTAGTTCTATGTTTGACTACGATCCTCTCAAAATAACTCTTGGCCTTATTGGAAACAAGTTGGACAGCATTATCGCTAATCACCATGATAGGTTAACCATCCACAGTGAACACCTAATTAATAGATGCTAACACTGCTTCAGTATCTACTCTATACATGATTTTAACAACAGGCCACCTTCAAAGCAAATCTTTTAAGGCCACAATGTACTTGTGCTGTGGTCCAATAAGCACCATGATATCAATGACAATGGTATGTCACAGGTTCCTTGGCAAATAACTCTCAACCACTGGAGGATTACAATTCATAAAACTCTTATCAGTATTTCTGCATTTAAAACAATCTTGAGCAACCCTTTCAATGGCAAAATCCATACCAGGCCACAAAAAGTTCTCCTTTACACACCTCTTTTTAGGTACAATACAAAAATACCCCTCAAATGCTTGAGCAAAATAATAAACTGTGAGATGGAATAATTCTTTCAACTCTTCTCACAAAACCTTCCAAAACAAATAATTCATTTCTCTCTTGCCAAAATGGCTTTAAGTTCTCTCTTAAACTCTCTTTCCTAGTTCACCCTTCATGTACAAACTTCTTCACTACAGTCAACACATAATTACACCCATAGTCCGTTTGCCACACCTCTTTAGTCAGGCTAGGATATCTTTAAGAAATTGGATTACTGGTTGAGGGGGTGAAACCCTTCTCAAGCAGCAACTACAATTCTTCTCAGGGTGAAGTATCAGCAATCCCCAAATTAACCTGTGTTCAACCCTCAGGTAGGTTGGCACAGAACAGTCAGGCTTAGCTCAGAGGCAATGTGTAAAGCATTTGTACAACACTTCAAACAGTAACACAGTGAAAATACACCACAAAAAAGGGGCCCACAACTGAGTTAGAAACATAGAGTAATTTGTGATGAATAAAACAAGACCAGAACAACAAAAATCTAATTAGTAGAACTGGGGATATTACATTTTAAAGGTTTTAGTAAGAACAGCATCAAAAGGTGTAATGCGCCAACTGTGGACCGGGACAAAGCCAACAGTTCAGGCCAACTGCGATGGAGCATTGGCTGGTTACAGGGACCCAGTTAGTTCCGCTGAACAAAGTACCCTAAATCCTGTTTTGCAAAGCGTTGCAAGGATTCGTGCCGAAGAAGCATTATACAGTCGACGCAATGTTTCAATTCTGAGATGAAGGGAGACTGCGATGCGAGGGCCTGTATTGTCGTCGAGGATCCCATCAACAGGGCTTGCAATACGAAGTCCAGTGTCGAGGATGCGGTTCGCAGTCAGCACGATGGGTTGTTTTCGAAGAGCTGTGAAGCTGCGATGCGGAGTCTGCCGTCGTCGTCAAGGCTGCTAGGAATGCGAGGTCCTGAGCCAAGGGTGCATCACATAGTCAGTGAAATGCAGCAGTTCCATAGGGCCACAATGCAATGCGGGTCTTTGCGATGGAGCCAATCCACACAGTAGCGGAGATGTATCAGTTCTGCTCAGGGTTGCGAATCACAGCAGAGGAGATGTGTTGGTTCTGCTGGATCCACAGAGGCTGGCAAGCACCTTAAGCCCACTTCCAATAGCCCAGGACTGAGGTGGCTCCACTTGGCAAGGTAGAATCACAGATGGCAGCGTCCAGGTGAAGGTGCAAGGTTGTTGGAGCCTTCTGTCTCTGAGGCTCAAGTCAGGAGGCCAGCCAACAAGCCCTTTCGAGTCACTCTGGTGGTTCTGGATTCAAGAGGTGTAGATTCAATCCTTCTCACCCAGGCAGGAGGGCAGCAGGCAAGTGGTTAGCAAATCAGCAGCACAGCAAGGCAGTAGGTCAGCAGAGGGCAGTTCAGCAGAGTGGCAGAGTATCTACAGGTCTTGAAGTGTACTGAAGAGGTGGTGCCAGAGGTCCAGAATATGTACCCAGATGTGCCTTTTAAGTGAGAGAGATGCTTCTAGATGTTTCTCGTTGAAGTCCTCCAGTATCCTGACTTCCATGTCTTGGCTCCAGACTAACTACAGGGGGTATGCAGCCATTTGTGTGGAGACAGGACACAGCCTATTCAGGTGTAAGTGGGGCTGTGGCCAGCTCCTCCCTCCCATCCTGCAAGTGATATACCCTCCAGGCACTACTAAGCTCACTATTGTGTGTGGCTGTCCAGGAGGAATATACAAAGCCCAACTGTCGGCTAATCCTAGTCATGCGACCAGACAGGCTACAGGCACTAAATGCTAAGACAGTAAAATGTCAACTTTCTAAAAGTATCATTTTCAAAACTGTAATTTAAAATCCAACTTCACCATAAGTTAGGATTTTAAATTAGGATTCCAGAGACACCAAACATGAACTGGTTACCTATTCCCTTTTAGAAATTACCCTTATAAAATGTAATAAAGTAACTCCAATATTATCCTATGGGAGAGGCAGATCTTGCAGTAGTGAAAATAGAATTTAGGAGTTTTTCACTTCCAGGATATGTAAAACTTAAAAGCACACGTCCAACTTTTTAAAAACATTACTGCCCTCTGCCTACCCTAGGGTTGACTTATAAGTATTAAAAAGGAAGGTTTGGGCCTGGCAAAAGGGGCTACAGGGCCAGGTCAAACTGGCAGTCTATACTGCACACACAGGCTGCAATGGCAGGCCTAAGACACGTTTGAAGGGCTTCTTAAGTGGGTGGCACAATCAGGGCAGCAGGTCCGCTAGTATTTAATTCAGAGGCCCTGGGTACATGTACTACCACTTGACTAGGGACTAATTAGTGAATAAAATATGACGATTGGATATAAGCCAATGTTACCATGTTTAGAGAGAGAGCACAAGCACTTTAGCACTGGTTAGCAGTGGTAAAGTGTGCAGAGTCCTAAGGCCGGCAAAAGCAAGATTAGGAAAAATGGAGGAGAAAGGCAATACGTTTGGGGGAAGTCCACCCCAAGACTGACCGGTCTAACAAAATCCCACTAATTTACCAACTTCACCAAAAAAAACACTAGGAAATTCGCTCAATACTTTTTTGCTAATGTTGTCCCCTTCATTCAAAATCAAAACCTGCTCTGCATTTTTTGGTTGAAAGATAATATGTAATTCTCCTTGATTATGCCAACCTAAAACTGAAGGTACTTTTTAGCAATATACAGAGCCTTTCCTGTTCTTAAATCTGAAAATTAATGCTGTAAAACCTAACAAATAATATTTTCTTCCCATAGCCTTCAGGTGAAACATCAAGTCCTTGAAGATTGGAACTAATTTCTCCCACAAATGTTCCCCTTCCAACTTCTTAATTAATTATTGTGTAAAACAAACCTGAATGAGCATACACATCCAGTCGACAACCTCCAAAACTGTTTTTTAATGGATCCTACCTTTGCTAGATACAGTTACTACATCAATACCGTTTGAGGTAGACTTGGACTTGTCCTTACTTTCTTCTGACACAAAAAGTGCAAATTTGTCCAATTTAGACTTACTGCTCATGTCATTACATTCATCCTCTGACTCCTCTGAACCGTCAACAAATTTCACCTTCCTTTTCTTTCTATCCACATCAGAAAAATGCCCATCGCTACCACAATTGGAACATTTCTGTTTAATAGCAGGACAACTCTTACTAAATGCCAAATGTGTTGTGCTGTCACGTATGTACCTTCTTAATTCCCTTTTGATGTTTTCTCTTTTAGTGTTATTCATTTTAATGTTCTTAACTGTATTTCTGTCTTCTTTACTATTAATTTTTTCCACAACCATAAACTCAGAATCGGGTTTCTTAGATTCTCCCATCACTGCCCTAGCAGACTGGGCCAATACTTCTGACTTTCTCACAGTAGGTAATATGTATTTTAGCTCTGAGTCACCATTGATCCATAACATTTCCTGTATAGTAGAATCACTGGAATGCATATGTCAGGAATCAGGTCGGGTAGCACCTTCCTGGTGGCTAGCAGCCAGGACTACAACTCCCAGGAGGCTTTGGGACACAGGAGTGGCCATATGTGCAGCTTGACGCATGCTCACCGGCATGCGTAATTCTTGTTCCGGTGTTCGCTCTCTCGGCTGAGAGAGTCAGGCTGCTGCTTGGAGGCAGCTCGGGGTTCGCTTCGTTGGTCGCGCTATGGGAAGCGAGAGTATTCCAGGCTCATAGGAGGATTCCTGCGTGTCGTCCGGATTTCGGGTGAGCTCGAACTAGTCTTCGGTTCTTATTTCGAACTACTTGGTCTGCCTGTGACTGTAATTAAGGGCGTACTGCGGCAAAGGTTTCCGCTGCTACTCCGCAATACTTGGGCTTGCCTTGGTGCTTGGGAGGCGGCTGCAGAGTCATTGGATTACAGAGCGGAATGCGGTGGTGATTTCCTAACCACGCATTGCCGTTCAGTGCTGCACGGAGCAGTGCTTTCCAGTGTATTCTCCTTCTTTTTCTTTTCTTTTCTGCTCATCTGTTTGGCTACATAACTCAGGAAGTTAGCTCCTTCGCTATGAAGTGAATAGCGAATCTGCTGGAGTTATTCTTTTCTATTTTTGGTGAAACTAAAGAAAAAACGATTTTACTTGATATTGCTTGGTACAGTATTCCTTGGAACAGTGTATGGGGAATTTGAATCTATCCTTTGTTGGATTAAGACTCTGATCTTATAAGTACTACTTATATTTTTCTTCCATTTTTGTTGGACGTCTTCTCCTTTCGACTTGAGTATTCAGGAGCTGGTATGTAAGAGTTTGGCATGCAAGGGTAAATGTCTGGTGAGATGTGACCTTAGATGTTGGTTTAATCTGTTGCTTTATACCTTGTAGAATTATGTTCAGGACGGAAGAGATATTTTAGGAAAGCCAGTGGTTCAAGTGGTGGCCACAAAGGGTCCGGAGCAAAAAGTGTGACCCCAAAAGGGGCACTAGGAATCTTAATTAAACTAGAGCATTAATCACGCTGGGAGCACAGAAGTAGGGGAACATATTTCGTGTAAAATAGATAGTTTATTTTACCCAAGTAAAACTTAGTACTCTAAGTCATATTCAGGTGCTCACAAAGGTGAAAAGTGGGCGTGATGTGACAAGGTGATAGTGGATTAAAAGACATTACATTGCATTGACAAAATGACTATTGGAACTCCACGTAAATGTAAACAATGGAAGGAGTTCCTGTTGTAAGGGTCGACGGCGTTTTGATCTTATAAACTTAAGATCATCTTCAGGACATATAGTGAGCAATCTGAAATTAATAGAGCCTTGGAGAATTCGCTGGTCTTGGACTACCTCCGGCCGGAGGTAGTGCAGGGGCGAGCGTGGAAAACTTAGTCTGGGGCTGTTCAGGAACGGCAATGCAGTCGGGGATGATTCGCCTTCAGTGGTGCGTGAGGCGCAAGATTGCCGGCGTCAATATCTGGGCGTGAAACTTGGGACTGCCAGGGCTTGAAGTACAGAGCGTAATAAAGACGAATTCAGTGTTGTCTGAATTTGTATCCGATCGCAGGTCGGGAATCAAGCACCTTCCTGGTGGCGACTCAGCAATCAACTGGACTGGAGCCTACGATCGGATACAAATTGAGACAACACTGAATTCGTCTTTATTACGCTCTGTACTTCAAGCCCTGACAGTCCCAAGTTTCACGCCCAGGTATTGACGCCGGCAATCTTGTGCCTCACGCACCACTGAAGGCGAATCATGCCCACTGCATTGCCGTTCCTGAACAGCCCCAGACTAAGTTTTCCACGCTCGCCCCTGCACTACCTCCGGCCGGAAGTAGTCCAAGACCAGCGAATTCTCCAAGGCTCTATTAATTTCAGATTGCTCACTATATGTCCTGAAGATGATTTTAAGTTTATAAGATCGAAACGCCGTTGACCCTTACAACAGGAACTCCTTCCATTGTTTACATTTACGTGGAGTTCCAATTGTCATGTTGTCAATGCGATGTTATGTCTTTTAATCCACTATCACCTTGTCACATCACGCCCACTTTTCACCTTTGTGAGCACCTGAATATGACTTAGAGTACTAAGTTTTACTTGTGTAAAATAAACTATTTTACACGAAATATGTTCCCCTACTTCTGTGCTCCCAGCGTGATTAATGCTCTAGTTTAATTAAGATTCCTAGTGCCCCTTTTGGGGTCACACTTTTTGCTCCGGACCCTTTGTGGCCACCACTTGAACCACTGGCTTTCCTAAAATATCTGATCACCCCAGGTTCGCATATTGGGGTACCCTTGTTCTCTCATTCTACCAGGACGGAAGAGAGACTCTCAGTTGAGTGAAGAATGAGAGGGTCTCCCGTCTAATGATCAAGGTAGAACGGATTAGTTAGTGAGACCATATGAGAGTAGCCTTCATGTGTTTATGTATTCATGGTTGTATTCTTTGTTTTTACAGGTTCCATTTTTCCCCGCTGTTCCTTTGCTACCCTTCCCTCACCTCATCGCCCTAACACTCTGTGGCTATATTCAGAGTTGGAGATGTCAGGAGGTGGACCCATTATTGCTTCACCTGGATTCTGCGGAGTTCATATCTCTTAGGAAAGAGATTTCTGACAGCATACCCACTTGATCCCTAGTTAATTAATTCAGAACATTACCAAAACAACAATCTAATGACAATTTTCTCGATGCCACACCATACCCATCAATTGGCTCCCCCTTTAAGCAAAAAATAATTATCAAAATCTTCAAGAACTTTTTCAAACATACTTCCATCACCGTCACCCCCCTCCTAAGTCATATTGATATGTTTTTAATCTTGTTGGTCCCACTGAGTGTAAACAAAAGTATTTTCTTCTGTGCTTTTGAATGAATGAATGAATGAATGCATGAATGAATGAATGAATGAATGAGGTCACCTATATAGCGCATCTTTCACTCCGAGGAGCATCTTGGCGCTGGAAGCAGGTAAAATGAGGCATGGAGGAGAGTAGTCTCAAACAGGAAACCGTCAGATAAGAGATAATACCAGATTATCTGGGGCTGCGAATTTTGACATCTGTGTACCATTTCCAGCAGTCTTTAAATAATTTAGAAAATACTATTTCCATTCTGACAATCTCATACATGCTTAACTGTCTGCTGGCAGCCATAAAGGTTGAGGTGGTCAAATAGTGAAGCCATGATTAAATTGGATTAGTTCAGTGTCTCAACTTTACCAATGAAAACACCGGACTAGTTCACTGTCCTTTCTTCCCTATTTAAATAATATCCAAAATATTGAAATGCAAATGAAGTAACAATAAAAGTAATATTCACAGCAAGGCCAGATGAAACTAGTAGAGAAACAGAATGTAAATGACCAGTAGACAAAACATCAGAGTCACTGTGCAATCCAGGGTAACAAATTGGAATTAGATTGTATACTTAATTGTACATGCTACCTGATGACGTCATGAAATGTTAAGCTCAAATAAGTTCACAATGTGTGGAATGCCACACTCAATGCACATTCAAATCCAATGGAATCAGAATTATGCAACACCACAGAAGAACAGTAATTAAGATGTGATCCCTCTGTAAGAACACTACAATATAGATGGCGCTCAGGGAGGGTCACGTCCATGACCTGTAATATACAAGTACGCGTGTCTACATCAAAACAGTCTGAAGAAGGATTTATGTCACTAGAACACAAATTAGCTTCCTTTCCAACAATGACCATAGGTGGCCACCAGTAGAGAGATCTTGAGGAAATGCCCGAAGAGACAGCACCCAGATGCAATCACTTGCCACAACGAAGGATGCCAAACAAAGGGCTTCGGTCACTCCAAAGCAGCTACGCTGGAAGAAACTGAAGATTAGGAAAATCTTCCAGACAAGACCTCATCAAAAGTAAAGGTTAAAAGATTAGGCTAGTTTGGGTCACAGGAAATCATGGCCACATTTGTTGTGCTATTCATTATACTTTGCAAGAAATACAATTATATATCTCTTTATTGGGACCCAAATGTCCATTAGCTCCTACTTTCAATGCCAGCAACCAACTCCACTTAGCAATCTAAAATAGAATATCCAAAAAGAGGATTCCTCATGCTGAACACAGTGGAAGATACATACCAGCACAATGACCTAATGTTTGTAATCCAAACATCATGTACATATACAACAACACCATATCTTCTACCCCTGGGGAGAAGCTGTGACAGATGGGGAGGGTATTGCCTTACTGAACATCCTAGTTGACATTGACACAATCAGCCATATGAAGCCTTTCATGGGGCTGGAATTGTTGATCACCAAGTGGGACCTTAGAGATCTCTGAGGTGCTATGATGTCCATGAAAACATGATTAGATTTGGGACAGTTGGATGGAATATTATGGTTCTGAAAGTACTGACTCCCCTCTGAGAGTAATGGTAGGTTTTAATGGATTTGTAAGTATTTGATATGATCATGAGGATGTTATTGCATACCTTAAATCGAAATGACACATATGAAACTGTCTTGTTTATTGTATTGTATATTACCTGAAAATGCCTATAAAAGTGTTCTATTAAAAAGCGCAGATTAAAGTAAATAAAAATCACTGGAGGGCAAAATCTTATTAACTTCGAACAAAACAATGAAATCTATGGACATCTATACCCAGAAAACTGCTACCAACTTTAAGGGAAGGTAAACCCCAACTGACAACTCACATATACATGTGGAAGCTCAATAACTCATCAAAACTGACAATTATGGCAAATGGGTCCTGAAAGTTCGAGGTTTCAGACAGAGACAACTTAAGTTGAAAAATATTCCAAGTGACATGTACATCACTTCACCAGAATGCCAGAATGCCAGGGATTCACAGAAGTGAGATCATGCAACCTTCAGCCCATGATGACATCACTATGTTGTACTCTTGATCCACCCTTACCTTCACATTTATTTCCTATTGACTGGCTAAGGAATAACAAGTAAATAGAAACTACAGAAAGTAAAAACAGACCAGCAAGCTCTCTTAACTTTCTGCTGTCCTTCCAGTCTTCGTGACCATTAAGACAAAGGGCCTGCTTTAGATATTGCCGTACAGCTTACTCAGCGGTGACGGATATCCTGTCCACTGAAATGTAAATCCTGTCATATTTTATGAGATTTATATTTCAGCAGATGGGATAGCCATCATCGTTGAGATGGTGTAATCCGTCCGCCAAGATCTAAATCAGGCCCTAGGAGCAGTAAGGAGATGGCAAAAGGAAACAAAAGGACAAACTATGGGTAGCAATTTCTATCCCTAGCTACCGCTATACCATCTACCTCATATGTCATTTGTGTATCTACTGGGGTTGCTTGGTAATTGGTAATTGGTAATTACAGAGTAGCATAAAGGGTCCAAATGGTGAACATGTCACAATAGAATTCAAAAACCAAGCTGACATCTTCAAACAAATCAACATTCTAGAATACCTCTCATTGGTGACTTTTAGTGAGGCGAACTGGGCTAAGAAAACTTTGCATATGTGTAGCAAATTAGAAATTATAGAACCCTTTTGGTTCCAGATGGACTCTGTAGAAATGTGACATAAGTGAGAGCGTAATTCACTGAAGGCTGGTTTAGAATGATGATTTTTCAGTTACATGCACATGAATAAAGATGTGTATTACTAAGCTCTATGTGTGGCGTAGTCCTTTGAGGGTACCCAGGCTGGGGAGGACGTTACAACTGGCGACGAGGATGGGATAAGTAACCCGAAGATTGACAGTACTCTCCCAGAGAGTTTGCCATGGTCCAATCAAACTACTCGTGCATGCCAATTGCATTGCAGTTGAAGTGAAGAACCAACACTTAGCGCATGTGGAGTCAGTTAAAGAACAACTCCAGCTACCGTAAAAAAAGTTAAAAACTACGAAAGCATTGGAAAGAAATCTTCGTATCGATGACCAAGAACCTGGCACTGAGATCATTTGTAAAGGTATAGCGCTGCTATGCAATATACAACTCATATGTAATTCAGAGCATGAACGCTAAAAGCAGATAAACTAGGTCTTCAAAGAGAAGTTTTTGACAATCACAAAGTGCAAGATAACAATACAAATTAGAAAGTGGTGAAGACAAACAGCACGCAAAGAGACGCCTAAGAAGAAAACAGTTATATACTCACCAGAACCTGAGTAAAGTGAGCCCGTATGACCTCAGAGCCAGGCGCTGCACCCCAGGCAAAGTACAGGGGTTGTGCTTACCAAGCTGATAACTATCCAAAGTGACTGAACATATCTTCGGAACTGTGGAAGGCTGCGAGAATGTTGACTAAGAGTGAGGCCATCTTTGCAAAAGTGATCAAGGATGATTCAGCGGCCAGCACATCTCAAGGACTTAGAGATGGTTCACATGAACAAGTTCAAGAGCAGGTGCAAGAACAGGTTCAAGAACAGCCAAGGGAGCTTGAAGGAGCTCCGCCCACAATATTAACCACTCCCAGAAAAGGCTACAATGCTGCTGCTTTCCTGAAACCACCACCTCTATTCGATACAGCCGGAAAGCAAAACATTGGTGATAGATGGGCTGCTTGGATAGAGACATTTGATGATTTCATTGATGCACTTGAAGAGACTGATAAAAAGATTTTCAAGTATCTTAAAAATCTTGCTGGTGATGGTGTAAAAGAAGTCATAAAGAGTATGCTGCAAACCAATGAAGAAATCACATATCGTCAGAATAAAGAAGTGTTGAATCTCAAGTTTAATCTGATGCCAAATGTTGATTACGAAAGATACATTTTCAACCAGGAGCGCCAGAAAGTTGGTGAAACGCCGTCTCATCTTCATGCTTCAACACCCTGCGCATGCTCCGCAAGATCTTCAGATGGATCCCCACTGAAACCAGGAAGACCGTCACCCAGGCACTCGTCACCAGCCGACTGGACTATGGGAACACCCTCTACGCCGGAACCACAGCCAAACTTCAAAAGAGACTCCAGCGCATCCAGAACGCCTCCGCACGACTCATCCTGGACATCCCCCGACACAGCCACATCACCGTACACCTGAAAGACCTGCACTGGCTCCCCGTCAGCAAGAGAATCACGTTCAGACTCCTCACCCACGCACACAAGGCCCTCCACGACCTGGGCCCAAAGTACCTCAACGACCGCATGTCCTTCTACACGCCCACACGCCAGCTACGATCAACCAGCCACGCCCTCGCCACCGTACCACGCATCCGCAGAACCACCGCCGGAGGAAGATCCTTCTCCTACCTGGCGGCCAAGACCTGGAACTCCCTCCCCACTCACCTTTGGCGAACCCAGGACCATCTCGCCTTCAGGAAGCAGCTCAAGACCTGGCTGTTCGAGCAGTAACTTACCCCCTCCCCCAGCGCCTTGAGACCCTCCCGGGTGAGTAGCGCGCTCTATAAATGCCGTGATTGATTGATTGATTGATTGAAACCACTGATGAATTTGTGGAGAGACTAGACACAGTCATCAAACTTTGTAAGTTCAATGAATTTAATGATGAAGGAGCTATGCACCTGAGAATTATTGACGGATGCTTGTCAGATTAATTCAGATGATGAATGCTGATAGAAACTCTTAGTCTGGAGCGAGTGTTAATGGCTACCAGAGCTGAAGAGCGCGCTGATAGACAAGCTGTGGATATGGAGGCTGGCGGTGCCCAGAACAAATCCATCATGAGTGTGAAAAGTAAGCCAAAACAAAAGACTGAAGGGCACAACGTGATGTCTACTGATAAAAAGAAGTAGTGTTTTAAATGTGGATTTTCATTTCCACATGAGAGTAAATGTCCCTCTCTTGGACAGATATGTAAAGGTTGAGGGAAGGAGAACCATTTTGTGATGGTTTGCAAAGTGAAGGAAGAGTAAGTGTGTTACAGTGCAAAGACAGAATGGCTGCCAGAACGTTCCAGAATCAGCATTCGACGCAGACGCACAGGGCCAAGCGGTGACATCAGTTGAGACAAATCGACACTGAACGAAGTCGATCTTCATCTAAATCATTGTCAAACAGTTTTTCTGTATAAGTATTAAGTGAAAGTGATAAAAATGATCGCGCCATGTCAATGGTTACCTAAGAAAAGCATGTGCATGTTGGTTTGGCAACAGGTGAAGGAAAATGTCAGTTAAAGAAAAATCGTCAGGCCAAAGCACCAAAGTCATTCAAACGTTGTCCGAAGATTACACTGAAAGTAAATGGTTATTCAATACTTTTCATTACCGACAGTGGATCATCGATAAACATTGTGCATGAGGAGAAATACAATTAACTATCTCCAAGGCTGCATCTTACAGCATTAAAAACTAAAGTGCATACATGGGCTGCATCGACACCCTCTAAAAGTCAAGGTTCATTTGTAGCGACGATGAAACACAAGAAAACGAAGGTACAAGCAGCCATCCATGTACTTCCAGGCATGGTGTCCAGTGCCTCTCTACTCAGTTTCAGCACAGCCGCTGATATGGGACTCATTTCTGTGAATTACAACATGAATGCTCACCATGAAATAGTAAGTCAGTTCCCTTAGTTATTTCATTGTTTGGGAAAACTTAAGACTATGAAAGTGAAGTTGCATATTTATGAGGATGTCCGTCTGGTTGCTCAATAGCATAGACAAATTGCTTTTGATTTACAAGAAGCTGTTCAGAAAGAACTTGGATCGTTACTTAAGCATGATAATATTGAGTGTTTTACTGGTTCAACGCCATGGGTTTCTCTCACAGTAATTAATGCCCATAAAGGACATTGAAGGAGCTGTACGCATATGCATTGACATGCGTCAGGCTAACAAGGCAATTGAATGAGAATGACATCTAGGTCCACCCATTACTGATAGGATAACAGAATTAAATGGTGCAAAGGTTATCTCTAGCCTTGATTTAAATGAGGTTATCATCAGTTAGAATTTGAAGAAGATTGCAGGTAGATTACAACCTTTTCTACACATGCTGGTCTGTTTCAATACAAAAGACTAGGTTCTAGTGTGTCCTCACTGCTGAACTGTTTCAAGACATCATTTGACCTATCATACAGCCTGTCATGAAGGCATTCAATTTCAGGGATGACATATTGATTTTCGGAGCTACACAAAAAGAACATGATAAAGCTCTTACACAAGTATGTAGTTTACTTGCCGAAGCAAGCTTGAATTTGAATGCAGACAAGTGTGAGTTCCATAAGACAAAGCTAAAATTCTTTGGCCATATCTTTTCTGATGGTGTTATGAGCCCCAATGTACCCCAATATAGTCCTAGGTAGCTGCACAACCTTTTACCTACATTTGTCCTACCTTGCTCTACATAACGGTTCTGGCGCTGACCTTTTATCTAGATATGTGCCGAATAAATGCCCAGTGGTTTTCTTCGAAAACGAGCCTAATTTATTATGCATGAGGATTCTTAGTATCGTATCTTAATCTCCTGCCTGGGACATGCACAGCAGGATTACCATTGTCTGTGTTAGAAATGGGGGGTCTCCAGTTGGCAATGGTTAGCACCTTTGTCCAAGTAGGATCCCTTCTTCCTAGTCAGGGTAAGGGGGATACTCTTCTAAAAATAACCCCTGCTCACCCCCTTGGTAGCTTGGCACAAGCAGACAGGCTTATCTCAGAGGCTGTGTGTAAAGCATTTGTGCTTGCATACAGCAACACAGTGAAAACACTACAAATGGACACCACAACAGTTTAGAAAAATAAGAAAAACTTTATCTAAACCAACAAGACCAAAATACGACAAAAATCCAACACACAATACTGTTAAACTAGTTCATTTGCAAGAAAACCTTAAAATTGTAGAAATATCCACAAAACACAGTTCTTCCTAGTTGGTAGCTCCATCCGGGGCCACCGTGATGCAGAAAACGACGGGTCAGCTAAAGCATCAACAGACTTGTGAACAGTACCTTTCTCGTTGCGGTCGACATGTTGGAGCGAGTCGGTCTGGGCAACCGTAGAGGTTGCGTTGCAAAATGAAAGCAGTGCAGGGTGTGGTGCTCTCACAACATGGTGCAGGCAGTGGCTCGGTGATGATCGTCCAGATGGCGTTGGTAAGACCAAGGCTTAGGGTGCTGGGTGAGGCACTGCTTGATGCGGTGCTGGCGACGGAGCCGGTTGATGTTCGGGTTGTGCAGCGACAGTGTCGGTGACGTCCAGGCAGAATGAAATGAGGCGGTGCGGAGTGTGGCACCCACAGGACACGGTGCAAACAACGGCTCGGTGACGATCGTCCAGACAGCATCGGTGAGACCAAGGATGCGGTGCAAAGTGTGGCGGTGCCTTCTGCGGTGCCTTCACGTCACGGAATCCTGCGATGGACTCGGTGATAAAGTCGGCAGCTCCTTTCTTCTGCGGCTATTGGAACCAGTAGTTCTAGAAACGGTGCCCAGAAGGATGGTGAGGTCTTTGCTGTTCCTGAGACCTCTTGAACAGGGGGCAAGCTCTCCCACAAGCTCTCGGAGACACTTTACAAGCAGGATACACACACAGCCATCCCCTTGGCAGAAAAAAAGCTACTGCAGGCCAATCCCAGACAGCACACAGCAAAGGGGCAGTACTTCTCCTTCAGCATTTCCCAGCTCTTCTCCTTGGCAGAGGTTCCTCTTGAATTCCAGGCTTAGTCTAAAAGTCTGAGGCCTTGGCCCCACTTTTTATAGCACAAATTCCTTTGTTCTCTGGTGGCAGGGAAGCTCTTTGCCCAGCCAAAACCGGTTCTGTCCTCTCTGGTGCAGCTTCCTGGCAGGAGGTGGAGACAGCTTTGTCCAAGGCAGACCAGGCCCATTCAGGTGCGAAGGAAATCTCCTCCCCTACTCTGAATGCATCCCAGGTCTATTCAGACCAGCCCTAACTCACCTGGGAAAGGCAGGACACACCTCACCCCCCCCCCAAGTGGCTGTCTGAACAGAATGCACATCCCCAGCCCCTGTCCCTCCAAAGCTCCAAAGACAGTCAATACACAAACCTAGCAGAGGTACACTGGATGACTAAGCAAGAAAATACCTACTTTCTAAAAGTGGTATTTTCAAATGCAGAATGTAAAAATCATCCTTACTAAAAGATGCATCTTTATATTCTGAGTTCAGGCATACTAAACTCTATTTTTCTATCTTGCCCCAATGGAAAGTTTATGTATAAGATGTTTTAATAAACTCCGATTCTGTCCTCCGGGACAGATAGCCTTTCAGTAGTGAAAAATTAAATTGGCAGGATTTCACTATCAGGACATGCCACACACATCAGAACATGTCCTACCTATCACATACACTGTACCCTGCCCACAGGGGTACCCTGGGCCTACCTTAGTGGTGACAACCCCATGTAAGAAAAGGGACGGTTATGGCCTGGCAAGTGGGTGCACTTGCCAGGTCGACATGGCAGTCCTAGACTTCACACAGACACTGCAGTGGCAGGTCCGAGTTACCTTTGAAAGGCTGCTTGTGTGGGTGGCACAATCAGTGCTGCAAGCCCACTAGCAGCATTTGATTTACAGGCCCTGGGCACACACAGTGCACTGTACAAGGGACTTCACAGTAAACCAAATAAGCCAATTTTGGAAACACTAACCTATGACAACAATTTACAGAGGGATTACTTGCACTTTGGCACTGAATAGCAGGGGGAAAGTGCCCAAAGCATCTAGACCAGCAGAAACGAAGTCCAACACACAGTAAAAACACAGGAGGCAAAGGCAAATAAACTACGGGGGAAACACATGCCAATGATGCCAGGTCTAACAGTTTGTATAATAACTCTGTACAAAAGTCACTGCTATCGTCATCCTTGGACGACAGGTCCACAGTACCATTATACATATAGGTAGAATCCCTAAGGGTACCTTTTGGGAATAAAAGAACCACCTCTTCACTGGGCAACCAGAGGAGAAGCTTCCATGCTGACAAGAGACACTGAAGTCCCTGCCCGCAGAAACTCCAGCACTCAGTGGTCTGACATCACTTGCGGGGTGTTCAACTCGAGACCAAGACGAGTTCCTTCGTTTTCTCCCATCAGGTAATGAGGTTGGCTCATTTACAGGGGATTCTAGGCGTTACACCCACATACATGCTAGGTACACTTAGGTACATTTAGATAGGGTTTGCATCATAGGAGTACGCTCGATTACTGCCATGTATCGATATGCCTGCATATATTTACTGTTTTAGCACCATGGTAGAATTCTACCTTTTATTACTCTGTCGCTGCTTGTAATCTTATATATGTGTTTCTGTCCAATGATTGTCGCAGCAAACATGTTTTATTCTAGAATGATGCTGGTTCGCTAAATGGTTATTGAAAACATCCCCATTGTATATTCTGTGTATCTCTCTGAGACCGAGTGAGCGCTAGTGACTGAGCGAAAAGTAGTACACTGTTTCCACGATCCCTGAAGGATCAAGGGTTGTCATGTTCGATGGTAGCCAGAAACTATTCGCTCCTTGGTAGAGTTAGGGGGGCTTATAGTGGCACTGTGAGCTAGCAGGTCTAAAGGCTAACATATCCTTTGAGGGTGTCTGGAATCAGTCTGGACACCAATCCTTTAGTTTATGTTGTCTAAACGCGCAGATCCTATGTATTTTTGGGAACTACAGGACAATGGAGGCATGACACCAGGTCCTGCCAAAGTACAAGCGCTGTCAAATTCCGACCACCGCAAGATGTTTCCATGGTATGTTCATTTCTTGGCATGGACGTTTACTGTTCCAGTTACAAAAAATACATTGCCACTGTAAGTGCTCTGTTGAGAGACTTGACAAAAAAAGTTTTTCATTTTATTGGTCACAGGAATGTGAGAAAAGTTTTAAGAATATTAAACAAGCCATTGAGAATGCTACTGAAATGGCATATTTCAGTATGAAGCGTCACACAGAGGTTGTGGTTGACGCTAGCCCAGTCAGGTTAGGCACTATTTTTGCACAGCACAGTGTACACCCAAATACTTGAAGGCATATTGTCACATACACAAGTAGAAGTTTGTCCCAAACAGAACATGCATACTCACAACCTGAAAAAGAAAGCTTAGCTGTGGTATGGGCTTTTGAAAATGTCCATTTATTCCTGTACAGAAAACCTTTTACAATGGTAACTGATCCTCAATCTTTACTGACTATATTTGGAAATCCAATGGCCAAAATGTTTCCTTGCATTACATGATGGGGACTACGGTTACAAGAGAATGATTATACCATTGTGCATCATCCAGGGAAGGATCAGAACCCTGCTGACTTCTTTTCCAGAGTGCCTATACAAGATCACGGTACTCCATCCAAGAAGGCTGAGGCCTATATCAACTTCTTTTTAAAAAAATCAAACACACCAGCTGCCATTTCGTTAGCCCAGATTATGACTGCCACGAGCCATGATAGTGACATGTTAAAAATATATAATTACACATCAAAATTACACATCAGTCACAGAACCAACACACTCAGCCACTCACCAATGATGATGAATATCAAATATACAAACATGTCAAGGATGAACTGTCCATAACTCAGAAAGGAGTTATTTTACAAGGATTCAGAGTCCTGATTCTGTAGAGTCTGAGACAAAAAATAATTGAGGTAGCCCATGAAGGACATCATGGAATTGTTGTCACAAAACAAGCTCTCGAGACCTAGTCTGGTTTCCTTACCTTGATGACAGGGTTGAAAAGGAATAAAAAGGACTGTAATTTATGCAACTGCCTTTCTACATAAACAATTCACCACACCTTGAACATGTCAGAACTCCCAAAGCATGCATGAGAGAGAATAGCCATTGACTTTTTCAGTGCAATTGACAATGGACATTATCTATTTGTGATTAAGAATGAATACTTAAGATTCCTACTAATTGAAGATCTTTCATCTACAACTCAAGAACGAGTCATTGAGAGACTAAATGGCATCTTTGCGACATGGGGTGTTCCAGTCATAGTAAATTCTGACAATGACCCACCTTTCAATAATCGAGAGTTCAGAGACTTCTTGGAGCATTAAAGATAAAGCACCAAAAGTGCATACCCCTGTGGCCACAAGCCAGTGGACTTGTTGGGCGTTTTCTGAGTATGCTAAAGAAAGCAGTGCAGCATGCCACTCTTGAGAAGCTCACTTTGAAAACTGTATTGAATGCTACCTTGAGAGCTTATCATTCAACACCCCACTCGACCACATGTGAAAGTCCTGCGACTTTGTTGTTAGGGGGAGCAATGAACACCAAGTTACCTCAGTGGACCAATCAGAGAAAGACAAGTGAGATGACTCATGAAAAGGACTTGGTGAACAAACAAAAGATGAAATAAATTGTATGCTGACAAAAGACGACATGCAAAAAGCATTGTCTTTAACAGAGGAGATCCAGTGCTTGTACGACAAATATAGAAAAGAAAATCTGACACTCCTTTTGATGCAAAACCTTTCCAAGTGGTGTGTACTAAGGGACACATGGTGACTGCCCAACGCCCTGGGAAGTCTATTACCAGAGACTCTTCTCACTTCAGGCACTTGATCAATTATTCATCAAATCTAATAGCTGAAAGAGAGACTGGGTCTGAAACATCAGCAACTGCTGTTGCTTCTACATAGTTGACGCAGACCCTGGACATCGGGGATGACACCTCCCAGTTCCCAAAAGATGATCAGGACGAGCAATTAAAGCACCAAGATGATTGATTGAAGACTGTATATGTCTATCTATATAAATATTTTGTAAAAAAAAAAAAAAAATTATTTAACAGAAGGGGAGATGTTGTGTCTTGCGAATTCGAAATGATAAAATTATTTTGGCTCCAGATTGACTCTGTGGAGCAGTGCCATAAGTGTTAGAGCAGAATGCACTACAGGCTTGTTTAGACTGTTGAGATCGCAGTTACACCACACGAATAAAGAGGTGTATTACTAAGCTCCGTGTTGTGGCATAGTCCTTTGAGGATACCCAGGCTGGGGAGGACGAGGCAGTATGCTGGACGGCCCCTTTAAAAACCATTCCTTTTTAAAGCTGAACTGAGTCATTGTTCGTAGAATACCAACCTTATATCAAAATAGGACTCAGATGGATCGCCTGTGTTTCATATTCCAATCTTGTAGGGTGTCGGATACATTCCGACACGATAATATGAATTTTTACATTGTCAATTTCCCAAGAATACACTAGCTGCAACACTCAGTATCTACTGTCCACTCATTTTCGGTCAATTGTAGAAATATGAGTCGACAACAGTTCTTTAAAATGATTTTCATATATATGTAAGAAGTAAGCAACTTAACTGGCTGTTATAGGATTTTAATACATGCCAGGACCCTTGATCAAATGCTAATTATTTTTATTAAACTGATACAACCTATGTTTCAATTGTTAAAAACTTTCTTTAATAGTTAGGGCTATCCACAACATTCAGCATTTTACAGCTAGGCAGCCGTTTTGTTTTAAAGGGGAATTTCTATTATGGTTTCACTTACACCAGGTTCTGGGGATAAAGGCAGACAAGCCAGAAACACTTAAAGATGCCCTCTAGTATTTTTAAGAAGCAGTGTTATATGTTGTCTTGGCAGATGGATTTATAACATATCACGTCCTGTACTGATTCAGTCACGATATGCTCATCAGGAGCCAGGATGTTAGCTGTGCTTCAAAGTTTTAATAGCATCTATGGTTTGTATTACACACTACAAAATTCCCTACAGTGTTTTAGATATGAGCGTCCACAAGAAAGGAAGGTGCACTCTAATAGAAGTCAGACAGGAAACACACCTGTAGTCCAAAAATGTTCTTCTTTTTATTTGAAGTTGTTTGATTTAAAACCGGCACACAGCCAACGCGTTTCGTTCCCTAGTGCCACGGGAACTTCGTCAGGGCTGTAACAATTGTAAAAAATTGACATAAATATACATATAATACATATACATAAAAAGAATACAATGGACAAAATTATAAGCAATACAGAACATTAAGATTGCACATGACCCAAGACCAATACAGAAAGAAATTAAAACAGACAAATCAACAAATGGCAACAAAAACATATAAAAATATACATACAGCATTAAAAAATGACGAGATGTCACCATGCAGTTAATCCAAACAGGAAAATAATAGTGATAAGGAAAAAATCATAAGGTGGGAAGAAATGACATCAGCACAGGAATAACCCTTTAGCGTAATCATGAATCAGAGAAAGGGGAAAAGGTAAGAGAAAGATATCTATGACACCATAATAGAGCCTAGACACAACAGACCAAGGTACCAAAATTAGAACACCCCTAGGCGAGTGAGGTATAAAGAATAAAAACAGAACATAGACAGAACAAAATTGTTGACATTGCAACAAATACCCGAAGGCTACTGAGTGGAGCCAATATTGTAATGTTGCTAATGTCAGACCATCATACGAAAGGCCAATAATACCCAAAGAACTATAAGAAATAATAATAAGATAAAAACCTCAGTGTAGAGCGTAACAGAAAAAACTATATAATAATATGAGGAGGCATCTCACCTTACTAGGAAAATCAGATAAATTCTGAAAACCCAAACTATTTCAAAATTGGTCCCATTGAGGTGTGTATGAACACTTCTACAGATCAATCAATACAATCAGTCCACGTAATTCTAAAAAAAGACCATACAATACGAAATTCAAAAACAACAGTTTTCCATAAGTGAAGCAGAAGCACATAAAGAGCGTAAAGGAAAACAATCCTAGATGGGCGAAAGTAAAAGCCATCAAGAAACAAGATCAAAACACTCATCTAGAGATACGAGAAAGCAGGTATGCATGAGATCTAAAGTACTTTGTGTAAAGTCAAAAAGAAGTAGGTGGACATCAATGGAGAATATAACCAACCCACTCTTATAGGTTAAAGAGTATTAAGAAGGAGCAACAGACAATACTAAAAATGAACATAGATGAAAGGAATAACACTATGCGGTGTTAGAAATATAAACACAAATCGGACGCAAAAGGTCTCACCTTAGTAAAGTGAAACAGGTATCCAATGTTTAGTCATAAAAGTTAGAACATAGGCTCACAAATATCATGGCACGCGGGTGCAGATAAAACCCTCTATCAGAATCTGAAAGTAAAAGGAAGCAAGTAAGCATACCATGGCGATCTAGTCCTGTACCTTCCCTAAAATATCATCGCCACTCGGACGCATAGATTCTCACCTCAATAAGGTGAAACAAGCATCCAATGTTAATCACAAAAGTTAGAACATGGGCTCACGGATGTAAAGGTAGATGGGTGTGGATTCAAACCCGCTATCAGTATCTGAAAATAAAAAGAAGCAATTACGCATACCATGGAGATCTTGTCCGGTACATTCCCTAAATAAACATCTATCAAAATATATCAGACCAGAGAGCTAAGAAGGTCTAAGTGGTTTAGCCAACTAATTAAAATCAAAGAGTGGAGATTTTCATAACCTCGTAACATCGAAAGGCTTCCAAATTAGAGTTCACAGCGTACAATTGGCATTCTCAATAACATAGACTTCTGGGTTCAGGATACATAGTTTATACGACCACAGTCAAAATCGGGAAATGTCCGGAAGGTGAGAAAAACTAACATAAGCGCACAGTTTGTAAAAGGGAACGTCAATAGCGCTATCGATGTTATTGCCATATAACACCAGTAACTATACTTCGTAGTGAGAGAGGAATCAACTATAACTAGTGAGGCAATATCAAAACCTAGTGACCAAGACTGAAACACATACAGGTCAAGGGCTCACAGAAGACGTATATGAAACCATTCCAAGACCTACCACCTATTGATAAAATTGTGTGGACATCACGTAAGGCATGCCAGGTGCATCGTGTACGCCGGCAACAGCGTGCTTGAAGACAAAATTATTAATATCACCGGCCCATAGTACGCACGGTTCCCCGTTCCTCAAAAAGTTACCGCAAAGGGCAAACACTTACCTCAGCGGGGGCGGACAACTGCCGAGCAGCATGGTAGCTAACGTCAGCAAAAATTCAATAATGGAGCCACAGTTTCTCAATCGGCTAAATAAACACTCGAACAAGCGTAATAACTTCAACGCAGTGTGTTCATAATACAACATAAACAAAGGACCAGCGAACGATGGGCTAAGAATACCCATTGAGTGGCGGCCATATTAGAGTGAATAAAGGTCCTATCGGCGCTCAAGGGGAGATAATATAAACTCTTAAAAAGGCTCACAAGGAGATTATATAAAATCCTAAATAGTCAACGTAAATTATATACTGGAACCCCAGTTTCTCAATTGGCTAAATAAACACGCGAACAAGTGTAATAACGTCAAAGCAGTGTGTTCGTAATAGAACATGAAAAAAGGACCAGTGGACGATAGACTACGGATTCCCATTCCATGGCGGCCATATTGGAGTGAGTAGAAATCCTATCAGCGCTCAAGGGGAGATAATTTAGACTCTTAAGTAGGCTCACGGAGAGATTATATAAGCTCCTAAGTAGACAAACCGGCCCAGTTAGGGTGTTAAATATGAATTAAATTTCTAAACAGGGAAACAAGAAAAGGTGTCCTATTGTTCGCTCATCTGAAGATTGAAAGGTATTCGATCAATAATGGTGGGTATAATGCCCCCTCGCAATGGAATAGTATGGCCACCCAATACAATAGTACGAGGGTCAATGTACCCAGAAAATATGTAGGAGCATAATATGTGGACAGACCGAGGCCAGCTGTAAAATAAATTGGACCAAATGGCCCAATAGGCAGCAGGGTAAGTTAAAGCCCAAACAGATAGAATAAATAAGAGCTTCAACCTATCATGTAACCAGAGTGCCGCCTCAAAATTAGATAACACTGCGTAGTATAATAAACCAAAGAGATAATACATCCCAGATACCGCAAGGTTCAGAATGATAAAAAGGAAGGGACCAGGTAAAGTCAAGGATAGAAAAAGAAATACAATTAGGTAAAAAAGTGGTAGTGTAATATTAACAGATGGTTCACTTATAACTTAAAATATCATACAGTATTGATAAGTCTAGTGAAAGCAATTGCATACAACATCAGAGAAGTAGGGTCACAGAGGTTCTTTTTTCTTAATCTCTATCCAAGGAAGTAGTGAAATTCCCTATCGGTATTGTGACCCATTTAGGTAGCTTTCAAGCGACAAATCCATTTAGCCTCCTTCTGCACCAGGTTCTGGGGATAAAGGCAGACAAGCCAGAAACACTTAAAGATGCCCTCTAGTATTTTTAAGAAGCAGTGTTATATGTTGTCTTGGCAGATGGATTTATAACATATCACGTCCTGTACTGATTCAGTCACGGTATGCTCATCAGGAGCCAGGATGTTAGCTGTGCTTCAAAGTTTTAATAGCATCTATGGTTTGTATTACACACTCCAAAATTCCCTACAGTGTTTTAGATATGAAAGCAAAAATTATTAAAGACAGAAGAGTCCTTACTGATGACTGATAAACAGAAAGCTGTTCTGAGTTTAACATTTAGTGGATTCAGAAATCCCTCTGTGAGAAGACAGTGACAAATCCATTTATCTGCTTCAGGTGCCAGTATTTCTAGCAACTTTAAAATACAAAATGTGGATAACATCACTTTACGTTTTTGATTTTCTCATACTTTAACATGCTTTCATAATGAAAGCTGCACGCTTAATTTATTATATAGCTAATTTAAAAATGGCATTTTTAAATGCAGGACATTTGTCTACATTAAGACAACCACATTGACAGATTTAAATTATTTTATTTTGTCTGGAAATTTTCAAGTCAAGAGGAAAGACAGAGAGACAATACCATAACGTCAGGAAGATTAAGAACTTAGGCCACGGGTGCCTCTGAAAAAAGAAAAAAACAACAGACATACCGCAATCAAAGCACTTAGTGAAGCACTAGGGAAAGGCCATCAGTAATCCCCATGTGGGTGGGGGGGAGATTTAAAGATCAAAGCCAAATAATGAGGCCTTGAGGCACACAAAAATGCAGAGCCCCACAGGGAGCTAGGGGGCAGCAGACAATCAGGAATTAGATGCCATGACCCCACAATAAAGTGTGGACCAATAAGAGAACATCAGTCCAAGACAAGGACCGAATGCCAACCAATGGGAACATTTGGAATCAATGAAACTGTCACCTGAGGCCACAATGTCCACTATAGGTTAACCCTGGGCGGTGAACTACGCTACGCTCGCGGAATTTGCGAAGTTACGGTAACTTCGCGATTCGCGTAGAACGCGAAGTTACCGTGCACTACGCAATTTGCGGCGTAGCGTAGCTGTTTTTCTTCTTCGCGCGCTCAATATACGTTCTCGCGCGCGCGGTAACGACCTACTGTGATTCTGCGTTCGCCGACGCGACTTCCTATCCGTTCGCGGGCGCCACGAGATTTGGAATCCGGCCGCACGATCCCGCGAGAGTGTGCGAACGCGAACACGTCATTCGGACGCGCGATCTGACTTCCGGCGGCAGTGTTGGTAAGATCGCGATCCCGAACACGAAGAAACTACAATCTGGCGAAGAATATATCTCGAGCATCATAAAACCTTCTCAAAAATGATGAATTAGTTCATTTTGCACAAAAACTCCTCAGGTTGTCATTTAGAGATGTAGTTTGGTGAGCAAGGAGTCCTTTTTCTTTTTTCCAAGAGGAAGGAAGTGCCCCTGATTCTCAAACTTCCTGTTCCTGTCCAGCAGGCTCCTCCCAGTGTTTTGTCCATGTGCTGTTCACTTTCATTTGGATTTGGAGCTGGAAGGATCACTTTTTGTGTCTGTCTGCTGCATCATATCATTGGATTGGATTTGAGGACTCTTGGATTTGAGATTTTACAAGTAAGTTGGAGAATTGGTGTACTTGTTTGTTTGATTGGGGCTTGTTTGTACCTACATTTTTTGGGGGATTTCCATAGATTTTAAAATGTATTGTTGTGGCCTGTAGTTTCGGCAGGGGCCTAGTTGTTTTTCTTTGATTGGAATTTCAGCCAGTAGGCCCGGACTAGAGCCAGAGGTACCCATGGGTGCATGTTTCTGTGGTGTCTGTTGAATTTAAAGTTTAAATATCATGTAGGCCGGGCATCCATGGATGGCATTGTTTTGAATTGGTAAAAGTGGTTTTTGGGGCGTATTTTATTTTTTGGGGTGTTTGTTAAATAAATAGGCCTTTTCAGCCAGTAGGTAACCCTGGGCGTTCAGCTCGCGGACTTTGGTCAAGTCCGCCCTGCGCGACAACGCGGACTTACACTTTCCAAGAGGTAGCAAGTTGCCCAGAGTCTCCAACTGCCTGGTCCTGTCCTTTGTCTTCACTTTTTTGTTATTTTGGGTGGCCTGGCCATGTGGGTGGCGGCCATTTTGTAAAGCCAGGCATTGTGCTTTTGCCATAGGCCTGCATTGTCTGTCTTGTGTTCCTTTTCTTGTTGTTCTGGGTGGCCTGGCCATGTGTTGGCGGCCATTTTGTGTGAACAGCCACTGTGCTTTTGCCATAGGCCTCCAAGCTTGCGGCCTAGTGTGCCAGTAGGCCCTGAGGTAGTCATCCTCATGGGTGCATAAAAACAGTTTCTGTGTTGTCTGTTGAATTGTAACATAATTTAGGCCATGGATGGCATTGGATTGATTTGCAAAATGTGGGTTTTGGGGTGGTATTTTATTTTTTTGGGTGTTTGTTAAATAAATAGGCCTTTTCAGCCAGTAGGTAACCCTGGGCGTTCAGCTCGCGGACTTTGGGCAAGTCCGCACTGCGCGACAACGCGGACTTACACTTTTTATCTTCTTCGCGCGCTCAATGTACGTTTCGCGCGCGATAACGACTTTTTGTGACGATCGCGATGCCGAACACGCAGAATTTACAATCTGGCGAACAATATCTCTCGGGTATCATAAAACCTTCTCGAAAATGTTGATTTAGTTCATTTTGCACAAAAAACTCCTCAGGTTGTCATTTAGATGTAGTTTGGTGAGCAAGGAGTCATTTTTATTTTGTTTTACAATTTTTTCCAAGAGGTAGCAAGTTGCCCAGAGTCTCCAACTGCCTGGTCCTGTCCTTTGTCTTCATTTTTTTGTTATTTTGGGTGGCCTGGCCATGTGGGTGGCGGCCATTTTGTAAAGCCAGGCATTGTGCTTTTGCCATAGGCCTGCATTGTCTGTATTGTGTTCCTTTTCTTGTTGTTCTGGGTGGCCTGGCCATGTGTTGGCGGCCATTTTGTGTGAACAGCCACTGTGCTTTTGCCATAGGCCTCCAAGCTTGCGGCCTAGTGTGCCAGTAGGCCCGGAGGTAGTCATCCTCATGGGTGCATAAAAACAGTTTCTGTGTTGTCTGTTGAATTGTAACATAATTTAGGCCATGGATGGCATTGGATTGATTTGCAAAATGTGGGTTTTGGGGTGGTATTTTATTTTTTTGGGTGTTTGTTAAATAAATAGGCCTTTTCAGCCAGTAGGTAACCCTGGGCGTTCAGCTCGCGGACTTTGGGCAAGTCCGCACTGCGCGACAACGCGGACTTACACTTTTTATCTTCTTCGCGCGCTCAATGTACGTTTTCGCGCGCGGGATAACGACTTTTTGTGACGATCGCGATGCCGAACACGCAGAATTTACAATCTGGCGAACAATATCTCTCGGGTATCATAAAACCTTCTCGAAAATGTTGATTTAGTTCATTTTGCACAAAAACTCCTCAGGTTGTCATTTAGATGTAGTTTGGTGAGCAAGGAGTCATTTTTTTTTGTTTTACAATTTTTTCCAAGAGGTAGCAAGTTGCCCAGAGTCTCCAACTGCCTGGTCCTGTCCTTTGTCTTCACTTTTTTGTTATTTTGGGTGGCCTGGCCATGTGGGTGGCGGCCATTTTGTAAAGCCAGGCATTGTGCTTTTGCCATAGGCCTGCATTGTCTGTCTTGTGTTCCTTTTCTTGTTGTTCTGGGTGGCCTGGCCATGTGTTGGCGGCCATTTTGTGTGAACAGCCACTGTGCTTTTGCCATAGGCCTCCAAGCTTGCGGCCTAGTGTGCCAGTAGGCCCGGCGGTAGTCATCCTCATGGGTGCATAAAAACTGTTTCTGTGTTGTCTGTTGAATTGTAACATAATTTAGGCCATGGATGGCATTGGATTGATTTGCAAAATGTGGGTTTTGGGGTGGTATTTTATTTTTTTGGGTGTTTGTTAAATAAATAGGCCTTTTCAGCCAGTAGGTAACCCTGGGCGTTCAGCTCGCGAACTTTGGGCAAGTCCGCACTGCGCGACAACGCGGACTTACACTTTTTATCTCCTTCGCGCGCTCAATGTACGTTTTCGCGCGCGATAACGACTTTTTGTGACGATCGCGATGCCGAACCCGCAGAATTTACAATCTGGCGAACAATATCTCTCGAGCATCATAAAACCTTCTCGAAAATGTTGATTTAGTTCATTTTGCACAAAAAACTCCTCAGGTTGTCATTTAGATGTAGTTTGGTGAGCAAGGAGTCATTTTGTTTTTGTTTTACAATTTTTTCCAAGAGGTAGCAAGTTGCCCAGAGTCTCCAACTGCCTGGTCCTGTCCTTTGTCTTCACTTTTTTGTTATTTTGGGTGGCCTGGCCATGTGGGCGGCGGCCATTTTGTTAAACCAGCCACTGTGCTTTTGCCATAGGCCTCCAAGCTTGCGGCCCAGTATGCCAGTAGGCCCAGAGGTAGTCACCATGGGTGCATAAAACTGTTTCTGTGTAGTCTGTGGAATTTTGACATCATTTAGGCCATGGATGGCATTGAATTGATTCAATTGAATTGCGAAATATGGTTTTTTTTGGAGGGTCTGACTATTTCACTTTTTGGGTGTGTTAAATAAATGCCTTTTTTGCGTGTGTACTGTGTAATTATAATTGTGTTGTTGTAGTGGTTGTCTAACTCTCCAAAGTGTTTTTAGCCATGTGGATTTTAGTTTTTGCATTAAAGCTGTGTGTGTTTTATAAGGCATCCTTTGTCTGCCCATATATAGGCCTGCTTGAGTTCATTGTTTGCCGTGCCTTGTGCCTGTGAGTCACCATGTTTCTGGGGGCCATTTTGTTGTGGTAGTTATTAGTGTGCTGTTTTTGCCACATAGGCCTGCGTGTCTTTCCATTGTTCCTCTTGTCTTACTGCTTCCAAATCCATCCCCATTGCCAGCTGCAGCTCCCTGATGCTGCTATATAATACATCCCACGTGATGCACAAATTTAGGCCAAACATGCTCCAGTACATTTTAGTTTTTGTTCTTTACTATTCTTATTCTTCCAGAGTGTACACTAGCACTACACAGTAGCCAGGAAAGCCCTGACCTTGTTGTCAACGTCTCATAAATGGCTAGACTGTGTGTTGTTGTTCACAGAGTTTCTGAAATTTAATAATTGAGGCCACCACACACTAAGTTCTATATTCTATTTGTTTGATTTGTGCTATGTTTGACTGATGTTCTGGCTTTTTTGCTTTTAGGTGCACAAAGACTGAGGAGGAGGTGTGTCTCTCATCATTGCCTGTTGCACTTCCAGACAGACATCCTGCTGCTGTACACACAACACAACGTGACGTGTGACCTGACCAGACATCTCTGCAACTGAGTGCTGCTGACATCTGAAGAAGATGGGCCCAAAGAAAGCAGGTACCAGGTCCTCCAGTACCAAGAAAGTTGCTATTGAGAAGAAGAAGGAACAGAAGAAGCAAGTGACACTGAAGTCTGGTGTGCCGGCCAATACCTTTTTGGGGAAAAAAATTGCGCCTGCAGCAGCGGTGTCCGGGGGCAAGCTGGGGGCAGCACCTCCGCATCAGTGGACCCAACCCACCAACCCAGGCCCAAGCACATGAGTGTGGAAGAGGTAGCCAGCCTAATGGTGGAAAGCAGTGATGCTGAGCCGGAGATAAACTTATCGCTATCTCAAAGTAGTACCCAATCAACGCAGGAGGAAACACAGCAGATAAGTGGTCAACAACAACAGCCGCAACCACTGCCCGCAATAGTAGTTGTTGTTCCTCCTGAAGTAGGGTCAGTTCAGGAAATTGAGCCTCATGCAGAGGTAGAAGAAGAAGCCACTCATTCAGAAGATCCATTGTCTTCCAAATCCCCAGCAAGGAAAAGGAGGGGTAGTCCATCAAGTTCTTCGCCAAGCCCCCCTTCTGATGATCTAGATGCCACTTGGAAGCCACAAACTGAGTCTGAGAGGGAGTCACGTTCCAAGACCAAGCTAGGGAAAAGGAAGGTTCCGGAAAGCCTTACACTTATGGAGGTCGATGTAGAACAGCAAGATGATGATGATGATGACGACGAGCCAGTCATCACGAACATCACTCCCGGCCCCGAGGAGATGGAGACCAACATTCTTACCCTATCCAAAATCGCTGCGAGGGATGTAGCACGCATACCTCCACAGGTAACACCAACACGACCTACAGCTTCCATATTTGCATTAGCAAAGGCCCGGCAGCGACCTACATCCAGCACAACCACCACCTCTGTAGGAGTAGGTAGTGGTACAGCAGCACAGAGTCAAATTCAACACACACCCTACAGATCATCCGGCATTGGAAGTGGCACCTCCAGCAGGAGGCCAAAGTTAAGCTCCCCAGTTTGGGACTTCTTTACGGTTAGCGAAAAGGAGGAGAACATTGCTATATGCTCCATTTGTAATACCTCTGTTAGTCGTGGTAAGCTTGGTACAAACTATGGTACCGGAGGCCAAATGACCCATCTGAAAAAACACCACTTGATCAGCTGGGAGGACCACCTTCGCGCCAGAAAAAAACTGCAACCATTGGTGTTGGTGGGGATAAAGGAGTAGAAGAAGAAGATCCGATCACGGTGGAAGAGGAAGGACAGGGAGACATTCTCTCTGGTAGTGGTACACAAGGTGTCCCTGACCCCAGCAGTGCAGTCTTAACGTTGCACACATCTTCAGCAACATCTCAGTGGCACAAGAGTAAGAGTCAGCCGGAGACACCAAGAAGTACCAGGTCCGCACTACCAAAAAGTGCGTTGAGCCTAAGAGAAAGGAAAACCATGCAGCCTACCATTATCAGCATGTTTGGGGGTGAGGGGCAGTACGAACGCAACCACCCAATAGCACGTTCGTACAATGCGAAGCTGGCTAAAATGTTAGCACTGGACCTTCTCCCTTTTTCTTTTGTTGAAGGGGTGGGTTTTGTGGAATTTGTGTCAACCATCTGCCCAAAATGGCATGTTCCCAGCCGCTACTATTTTGCCAGAGTTGCAGTTCCAGCACTACATCACGACGTGCTGGAATTGCTAGGAAAGGCCTTGAAGCAGAGTGCTGTTCACAGTATCCACCTGACTACAGACATGTGGACCAGTTGCCAAGCCACAGATTACATATGCATCACTGCACACTGGATCTGTTTTGCGGGGTTAGAGAACAGGTATCTGCTGGTGTTGATACTGCAGAGATTTTTCATGCCACTCGCAAACATGCAACTGTAGCCATGTTTGCCATGGAGACATCTCATACTGCTGCAAACATTTTGGAAGAGTTTAACACCAAGGTCTTTGAGTGGCTGCGCCCAAGAGGGCTTACGATTGGTTTTGTTGCCACGGACAACGGCAGTAATGTAGTTTTGGCCATGCGCAATGGTGGCTATTTCAGGGTCCCGTGTTTGGCACACTGCATTAACATTGTTGTTCAAGACTTTTTGAAAAATGAATCCAAAGTCAGCAACTTACTGGTCACCTGCAGAAGAATATGCACACATTTCAACCATTCTTTTAAAGCCCGGAAGCAGCTGAGGGTCATTCAACGTGAGCATAAAATGCCAGTCAAAGCGCTCATCCAGGAGGTGCCAACACGTTGGAACTCAACTTATTACATGCTTGATCGTCTGTTTGAACTGTACATACCACTCAATGCTTATGTCATGCAAAGATTAGGGGAACCTACTGTGAAAGGCATGACCGTTGAGATGGCTCAATGGGACCTCATTAAATGCCTGACTGAGATGCTACTTCCTTTTGAGATCTTCACACGTGAAGTCAGCAGGGAGGACTATACTATGGGCCAAGCTATCCCATTGTTGCAATGCCAGAGCAACAGCTGAAGGATGTGTCTGAAACGTACGCAGGTGTGGATGACAAACAAGACGCATATCATTTGGCGGAGACCTTAGCCGCTCGTTTATCGGAAAATACAAGGATTAAAAATAAAATTTTGTCACAACCACATTACATTAGTGCCACAATTTTGGATCCACGGTACAAAGTATTTCTGAACAGCAAGGCAGTAATTCCTTTTTCGGAAGTGGATGTTGCCAACTACAAAACTTTGATAGCTAAGGAAGCCACTATTTTCGAAAGAGAACGGCTGTTAATTACAGGCCCCCCACCCCAGGCCATAACCAGTACTACAGGGCATCCAGAGTCAAGTTCTACTTCGGAGCCTGAGGGCAGTGCATTTGCCTCCCAGCAGTCACCTACACCAACAATAACATCAAGAACAGGATCATCCACCGCACAATGTGCAACTGATTGGTTTCTACAGCAGGGGTATGGTAAGTCCAGTGCTGATGCAAAGGCAAAACAGGCCGAGCACATCGGAGCACCCCTGAACATTGAGCGGATGGTCCAGGCCTATCTGGATGACCCAACAGAGGTCTTCATGGGTCGAAACCCATTGGTGTATTGGTATGGGAAAAGAAGCCAATGGACAGTGCTCAGCAGGCTGGCGATAAAGTATCTGGCTTCCCCTGTCGCAAGTGTCTCTTCTGAGCGTGTTTTCAGTGCTGCTGGTGCCATTGTAACTTCGAAAAGGACCAGTCTCTCGGCCCAAAGCATGGAGAGGTTAACCATGATCAAAATGAATCAGCACTTTATACCACCGGATTACAAAATACGTGAATCACAGCAGGAAGAGGAGAGCGACTTGGATGACGTAAATAGTGCGTTACAGGACCTACTTCTGTCCGAACCACCAGAGTTTGAGGACGAGCTCCTCTTCCCTGACAACTAGGCTTTCAAATTGTTACTTTCTTCCTTCCTTTATGTGTCTGTGTATCTGTCTTTCTGGTTCAAATCACAACAAATCCATCACCACCGTCTTCTCTTTTTATTTCCCTATTGGAGTTGGATGTCTGTGCATTTAACTGTCCACTCTTCAAAGTCCTGCTTCATCTTCCTGTCTCGCACAAGTACATTTCCATCAAGCCAGACATTAGTACAAGAAATGTTGCCTTTACCAGTCCCGCCTCCATAAGAAGTGAAACGTGACTATAGCTATCCTCCGTTTTGTTTTCGAGCCGAAACTCATCAGTGTCCGAAGGCTACAGCCTCAGCAGGCATCCAAAGGTCCTCACTGTCAGGACAGAAGGTACTTGGCAGAGAAAGACAAGAGACTCTTCGAAGAAACTTGCTGACATTTGTGCAAACTCAAATGACCATCAATGAGCGCTTCCCAGGCCGCGGCCCATCATCACAGTGCTGACCATGGGAAGCAACTTAAACTGTGACAAAGTGCCACAGAAGAATAAGACGAAAACCGAAACAGCGACTAACACTCAAAATGAATGTGGACTGGAGTAATGATGAGGCCACTGCCCCGTAAAAAAAAAAATAACAACGGTCAGAACTAGGCATCTGATGATCTGACAGCCAAAGCGAAGAGCAAGACAGGTAATGATGGAATGCATTGGATGCTTGCAGACTCTGAGCGATTGCTGTTGTTTGTTGTTGATGTTGTGCATGAAGTCGAACTCTACTCTACTAGTTAATCTACAAAGTGACTCAAGTCAGTGACAGTCAATGTTTCCCTTCTTGTTGTTTAATAACCAAATTGTACTCCTACTACTGCAGGTGCAGGCCAATATCTGTTGCAATTTTTAATATGGAATATGGACTTAATCGGAGTCACTACAGACTGAGTTGTAGTTGGACAACACGTACCACACCATGATGATGACCATACTATCTTTGCACGCAGTCATTCAGTTGGATCGGAGATGATTCAAGGAATAACTGCATTTCATGAAGTGGCATAAGGTAAACATAAACACAACAATTCAACAAGAAAGTAAACACAGCAGACCTACATGTCCATGTAGTGGTGTGTAGTCGAGTGTAGTGATGACTCACAGCGGCGCATTGATTTTGTCACTTAATTAGGAAAATGCTAAGTTGCTGTGTATGCCTTTTGTCTGGCTATGTCAAAAATTAAGGTAAATGGAGGTTGGGTCACGGGCTGGTGCTGTGGTGGGCCTGTTCTGTCCTGTTGTTGTTGTAGCTTAATGCTGTAAACAGAATCTACACGATATATCCGAGCCGGCTCACTCTGAAAGTGTTCTCTCTTCTCTTCTTGGACTCCACCGTAATTGATGTTTTTTTTTATTCATTGATTTTTCAATACCCCTTTTGTTTTTCCATCTAGACGTTACAGGCCGGCCTTTACCCTGTGCTTGCTATACTGGGAGACACAACTCACATTTACCTTACCAATCGGCATCAGGAAGGCCACCAAGATTGATGTGCGGAGCGTCCATGGAAGATAGGACCAAGAGGAAGGACGAGATTCCACTCCACAATTTGAGCATGATAATACAGTAACTTTAGTATCATTCATCCTCTTAATTAATTTGAATCCTTTTTTCTCTTCAATCATTAGGACTGTGTGTTGTGTGTTTGTTTGCTAATTGATCCCTACAACTGTGTTTTCTTTTAATTGTCTTTGCTATCTTTACAAGTAAGTTCACGTACAACATGGAATTTGGGTCTCTGAGGGCATATTACAGGCAAGGCAAATTGCATAGAATATACTGCTGCCTGTACTGTCTAATTGTCTAGTAGGAGTTATTAAGTACTACTCATTAACCATCAAGTTATCTTCATCATCATGCATGCATTTCCCTTTTCTCCCTTTATAGATTTTTTGTATAAGATCATGGTCGTCTGCCAAGATTGCGCTTTGCTTTTGTTGTCCATGCGTACTGTTTTTCATTCTCAAACCTTTCCCCAAACCCCCTTCCCATCCATTCATCAAACCCTAACCCTCTTCCCCCGGGCTGTGATTTATATTGAGGTGTGATGTGACTACATAAAATGTACACCAATTGATCACACGCTTGCTGGGGCAGATGTGGTGAAAGCAACACTAATTCAATTGCAAGGCAGGGCGAGGAGCTTCTTCTGCTTGCCCACCCATGCTCAGTCTATGTGCAAGCCGTCACCGGCTAATAGTAGTACATCATAATTAATTGCCGTCATTGATTGGATTAATCATCAAACTCCTACCACACAGCAGTAAAGGTTACGAATTACGATTGTGTTAAGTTAAGTGACTCAATCGACACAACTACAGTTTGTAACTTCTTGTACTAGGCTGTCCCCGCCACCATTATGTTTAATTTGACTTTAGCAGTTGCAACTGCAATATTGTTTGTTTGGCAGTCTTCTTCTGTACTGTATTTTACTTCGTTCTACTACTCCTCCCACAGTCGCTCTCAGGAAAGTTACTGTCTCTTTTTAAATGTTTTAGCAAATGCTACTGCCAGTGTCTACTCTACTACTACCACCACAACCATGGCATCTTCTACATTCTCTCTGGAAACCATGCAGCCATCGCTGTGCCGAACGTAATCATCAATCACAGGTAAGATAAGTTTGGTGGGAGGTATAAATGGACTAGGAGGAGAGACTGACAGTACTAGTAGGACAAATAACTCGGTGAGGGGTACCGCATCTATCTGTCTGTGTTACATCATCGTCGGCAGATTATTTAAATCAAACACTGGCTGCGGCCCTGCAGCAGCAAGGAAACAAATGTGACGTTAATTCAGTAAAACAGTAACCCCCACAAAACATTAACATTGTATGTTTAAGTATAAATATAATTTATTACCCTAACAAAAATAAACTATCCCACACCTGACCCACCCTTCTCCCTAACCCCAAAAAATGTCCAAAACGAAAAAAGTCCAAAGAATGTCCCGAAACCCCAACGCCCAATTCCCACCCACCAAAACAAGGAATAAAAAGGGGCAAATCAACAGGGTCCTCGATGTTACATTCGGCGGGCTTTGAGGTGTTTGTCCACCATGATTTTGACCCGCTCCTCCATTTGCTCCTCTAGACGTGCCATCCGGAGGAGAATCTTCTTGCGAAATGCCCTGCAGTGGCATCCAGGGTGGGGGACAGCAGTGCTGGCTGCTAGTGAATTGCGGCGGCGGCGGGCGGCTACCAGACCGTGGCGCCGTACCGCTGGAGTTGTGGCCTGGCTGGGGCCCGGGGCATCGGACGAGGCTGCAGCTGCTGCTGCCGCCTCCTCCTCCTCCGCCTGAGCCACCAGCCGCCGGTACTCCTGGCATATGGCCTCCAGTTTCCGGCGCTGGGCCCTGGCTGCCAACTCCTTCCGCGATGGTTTGTCTTGGGAAGGAGTACCATCTATATCAAGAAAGAAAAAAATATTGTTGTAACCAGTACTCTTAGCTAAACAGTAACACAAAATTAATTCAACACATAATGACACAGTAGCACTAGCAAGAAGCACAGTACATAACATTTGTGGTAATAATCTATCTATCCTCCCACTTCCTCGGCCTCTAACATTTGTGGGAGTTTCAGGCATTATTCTAGCACTATGGACTCCAACCAGTACACAGTACACCAGTGTTCTTCTTTTCTCTAGTTTAGCGAAATGACATAACCTGGTTGTAGCCGGCATTGCCAGCTCGGTCATCTATGCTTGCACCCAAGACAAACATACGAGTCATGACGCAGACTCACGTTAGTTGGATTTACTACTGTTTGCAGGTGGGGAAGCTCGTATTTTTCTATTACGGGTGGCACTGGCCATACTCTCTCTGTTACATGGAGGGCAATTGCTCAATTATTTCACTGTGCCTTGGCTACTACAAAAAGGCAGATTATATATCTGATCCAATGATCGTTGCTTTTATATGGGACAACGACATAAGGTCAGTAGCGGTCGGTGGTGGGACTCGGGGAGTTCGGCCGGGCGGTGACGTGGGTAGGGGCAGGATGGGGGTAGTAAACTATGGATTACGGCCAATTACAGGTAAGTAAACATATAAATAAATGAAACTAATTTTGTTGCGCACACTGCATCGCATTTGGCGGTGCAGTGCGCACAATGAAATTCGCTTTATTTATTTGTATGTTTACAGTAAAGTTACCTGTATTTGCCCGCGTAATACATTGTTTACTACTACCCCCACCCTGCCCCTCCCCACATCGGCTTTGCTACTCTGGCACGGTTTCTTTTACATTCCCTAAAACTGTGCATCCCGTGACAGTCTCCACCTATGCTGTCTATGATGAATACATACAGGCATCCATCCATTCTAAGTAAATGTCAATCCTTCTTCTTAATCTCTCCACCAACCTTACTTTGTTTCACCAACAACAACGCATGCGTCCACTCACTCCGTTGCTTGCCTTGGCTTTGAGTTTCACCCAAACACCGCTGATGATTCTTGCTATCCACAGTATCCACCCATACTGTGTCGCCCACCCCGGCAGGCATCCATTCTTCTTTCACCTTCTTCCACCCATCCTTCAACAACACATGCATCTGATTCCCATCAGCCACCTATCCATGCTTCCAACGTATCCTTCTCTGCCAGTCATCATATTAAATCTCGCCCGCCCTTCCTCCTTCAACCCTTCTTTCCCTTTTTGTTCAACACATCCATCAAGGTCCATCAAAAGTTAATACATACATATTATTATAAATCACATTCAATAGTCCAAATCGGGTACTAGAGTACAGTCAGTAGACACTAGTAGTGTTATGGTCCCTAGGGTCATTATTATACTATACTCTACTCTTTGCAAAGTTAGCCTGAGCCATGCAACCATTTTCTGCTTCATGTCTTTTGCGCATGTTACCTCGCAGCTTGTTGCGCAGTAACAGTAAGACGCCTTTTTGAGCCCACATGAGCACATACAGCTACTGTCTGAGCATTGCGTACAAGAGGTCGAAAAACAAGCCACTTTGTTATGGAGTTCGGTTAGTCCGTATTGCTTAGCCATAGGTAACATGTTACACTTTTTGGGCAGGACTGAGAAATGCTTGCATTATACTATAATAACACGCACCATTTTTCTCAGGCAGAGGATTCCCTTCTACGAACCAGAGATTTGCAGAGCTTATGAATGATGCATGTAACCAGTAATTCTACGTTCTACGGTGAAGAGTCGCCCAGAATTCGCACAGATCTTTTGTCTTATATATCATCAATGATCATGCACTTGTTGCAAGTGCAACACTGTTTACTGTTTTAATCTTATGCATTTTGCTGTTGGAGCTGGCTGGAGTACACTGAATTTTATAGAACATACATACAGAGCTTGTTAGTTGAAAAATAAACCTTTTGAACTTACACATAGACTCTGTGGTATTTTGTGTGGTGGTGGTGGTGGACTTACACGAGTGAGTGAGCGAAAGGGTGTTATGTTCTGGGATGTGTAATCATAATCATTGGGTATCTTCGGGTGGGGGTTCGGGGACCTAATGAGACACTATAGCTAGTCGTTCAGGGGATTGTGGGTTCACTTCTGACTGAGGTGTGAGGAACGTCCAAGTTCCAAACTCGCATCACCAACATCCTATTTCATTGTGCATAGTTCTGCATGGGGCTGTGCATAATCCAAGTAGTATGTACTATATCCTATCAAAAATAGTAAAATATCTGGTTGGGCATTTTGTTTGTGGTAATTGTGAAAGCCTCAAGATTAAGAAGCCTAGAAGAGGACAACCGAAAGGACTGGACTCAGTGGCTAGAGCTATTAGTATTGGTCAATCTGAGTTTTATACAAAACCGTACAATAAAGAGTGGCAATGCAAACTGGGCAAGCTTAGCGACAGACTAATATTAGTAGTACAGAGTACAGACATTCATAGCAGAGGCAGTTAGAACTTAGAGGCAGGGATAACCAGAATTTAGAAACAGATAGTCAAGTCAAGATCAAAGAATCTTTTGTAAAAAATAGAATTAGGGAGTGGAGCCAGAATTAATAGTTCTGAAAAAATAAGGTGCAGAAAAAGTTAGGGCAATATAATTGTTAATATTAACCACTGGAGGACTTACTGGGACCAGCAGCAGGGCCCTCGGTAGAGGAGCGGTCCTCTGGTGGTTGTCCCGCCGAATCTGACCCCGTCTTCTTGCCCCTAGGTGCTGCACATCAGTGATCATGTAAGATATAATAAAGAAAAAGAAAGACACAAACATTAATAATTGCTGTGAAACAAATAAATTATCTAAAAAAAACGCTCAAAAAATGTTTTAGGAAACAAAAATTGCAATAAAATTGACCTATCTAATCCGATCGACTACTGCCTTGCGGGATTCACGGACAGTCTACTTATTTGGGAACACTAATTCAGTGTTCCATTCTGATTGATTCAAATAAAATCCAGAACACTAACTAAGCCTAAGTACCACCTGACCTAGCCCACCTATTCCAGGCGGGCCAATTGTTCATTAAGCCTGCATTTCCATTTTTTATTGACATCATAAATGCATAGATGAGAAGGAGGACACATGCATAAAGTGCATAATGCATACACCAAATTGTTGGTTGGTTGCGTCTGATGTTCTGCAGCTGACTGACACTGCTAAGCTAAGCTTACCAGTACCACTCACTAAACAAACTACAAAAGGTTCTAAGGACTGGGGTAAGCAGCACTCAGTGACAGAGGATGCGTCACGCAGACCGCTCAAAAATTATCAACTAATAGTAACTAAACCTAGTATCAAATGCATCCACCACTATTTGACAGGAGGACAAAGGAAGGACTACAGTCTCTCTAGCAATAGCATTACCTAACTGAAGTTCTCTAAAGTAAACTCTTACATAATGACAAGCGAGCGCAAAGTTGCAAAAAAGTAAGAGTACCGTCCAGCACCTGTGTCCTACAATCACAGGAGATTTTGAAATGTAATTTACCTGCAATGTAAGCAGCAGTATTCTTGTTATTTGTAAAAAATATATACACAAATCACAATACTTATACTACTATATATATATTGGCTACTCACCAAGCCCCACGACCTCGACACCTAGCAGGTCCAACAGGTCCTGCTCCCGGTCAAGGATGTCTGACCACCGGTGGGCCAGCTGGTTATGGGTGCGCCGGACCTCGGAGCAGCGAAACACTGCCTGACGCACCTTCGCCCACCGGCGGTGACGCTCCTGGGTCGGGTACCCGGAGCCTGGCCTGCCGCCTGCTGCCAAGGTCAAGGGGAGGTGGCGCTGAATAAAAAAACAAGGGCGGCCACCTCCGCCTCATGTAAACAGCTGGCGGGCTTGCACCCCTGCAGGGCGCAGTCTGCCGCAAGGCAGGCGGCGATTGGGCGCACGCGCCTTGCCCTTTGAGCCGCTGCTGCTACCCTTCGCCATGGTTCTGGGGTGGGAGGAGGTGAAAAAGAAAAGTTAGAAGGGAAAAATAAAGTTAGGGGAAGAAGTAGGAGCTTAAAGAAGAAAGTTATATAAAACAGTCGAAAAGTAAAAAAACACAGTAAAAAGTAGAAAAAAATGCAAAATATAGACTTAAGCAGAGAGTGAGATAGATAAGAAATAAAGAAAAATTGAAAAACAGTGTAAAAAACTAAGGATTGCAAAGATTGAGGGAGGATAGAAAAGCAGGCCCAGAACCATAGCATAGAGTGGTAAAACAAGATGGCCGCGCCCATCGCGACCGCGTGGGTAAGTTCGCGCGATATTTGTCCCCGAGCACGCAAAAAACGTCGCGAACACGTACAACGCGTTCCCGAACAAGGAATGCGCAGCGCGAGCACGCTATACGCGACCCGGAACAGGAAATAAGGGATCGCGAACGGGCGGGACAAGTGAAAAACAAAATGGCCGCGCCCATAGGCGACCGCATGGGTAAGTTCGTGCCCCCGAGCACGCAAACAGCGTCCCGAGCAACCACAATGCGTTCCCGAGCAAGAAAAACGCATCGCGAACGGGCGCGGCAAGCAGCTACGCGCGCTCGCGAAGCTACGCGTAGCTCGCGTAGCGCCCCGACGTCTTCGCGTAGCTTCGCGTAGCGCGACTACGCGAACTACGCCCAGGCTTACTATAGGTACACTCAGTCCAGTGAACAAAAGCACACCATGAAAAACCCCCATGAAGGCCTAAAGGAAAAGTTCACAAGATACAAAGGCCAGAGCCATGCCAGACACAGAAGGAATCACGTCAAATTGATGACTAACATGCACACCATACACTTAGGTACACACACCCAGGGAAGAGCATGAACAAGGCAATTCAAGTGAAAGACATCAGTAAACAGGACACATTTGGTTGAAAAATATCAGAGAACAAGAAGGAAAGTAGCAAACAGCCCCTTCTTGAAGCAGGTTCAATCCTCATCCCATGACCACACGGAGTGCACACGTCCCATGAAACCTGACCTGACAACAAAAAAGGGTGGAGTGAATGACCGCTCATTTACAATAAGAAGGCATAGTCCCGAGGCAAATTATACCCAAGACAAACCCAATCTCAAAGCCACATGAAACAATGTAAACAAAGAGCAGAGCAGGAGCCCATAACCATAAACTTTCCAAAAATTGCTGGTGGCAAAAGGCCCAACAACCAAAGTAAGTTCACTTAGAACATTCCAGACTGTAGGCCGCATGCCTGGCAGCAAGCTGGGAGCCCAGAACCAAAGAGAAACTTGCAAAGGCCCAAAGTAGAGTATTGTACTAAATACCAATACGCACGATCACCAGGAGCAGCAAAATTGTTGCACCACAAACAACTGAATAAAACCAGGCACCATGGGAAACACAGGATTAGACAGGCCACCAGTGAGCTCTCCCAACAGGACACCATAGCCAAACAACTGGAGTAGGTCTATTATGAATAGCCCACAACAAACCACAATATTAAAACAAAGTAAGGGAACAAGCCCAGAAATCAATAATGCAACAACACAGGAAGAGGCAAAACAACAATCCTGGGAGGCTACAAAATGGCAACTATATAGCACCTGTAAACCAAAGTAGGATGTAAAGGAGCAGGAAAAGGCATCGGTGAAGATAGGATGAGCAGTAATCAACCCCCAGGATCAAACAGGGAGTGAGTTACACAAACAGATAGAGGACCATGTAGTAATGTGCCTTTAATAGATTGTAGAGTTTAGAACGTTTATGTTATTCTGTATTCTGAGTGTGATAATAGAATGTATTATGGTCAGACGAGGTGTAGCAGTGGATGTGCTCACACCTCAACACCTGTGCTGTCTAGAGGTTGTCAATAAATTACAAGAACAACTTTCATTAGCTTTTGTCATCTTTACATATTTGGCGATGCGGAGTGGCAACCTCGAAGGACTCACGCTGATCCGTTTCCTGTGGACCATACTGTTTCCAGTGGATCAAAGCCAGCTACGGTGTTTAAAAAAAAATTAAGGCAGTTGGATTCCTGCAAATCATCACCGGACTAATTTGTGCTCCTATCAAAACTATCGGGTAAGCGGACGATCTTGGGATTGAATGTATTTTTTTTAAAGATTTCTTTCAACACATCATCAACCCGTGAACACTCGACAGTTAACTGCCCTCACGCGCGCGTTGTTTACCTTTGAGTTCAACGTTGCTGGGGCTCGAGCAGTATCCTGCCTTCTCTTCTAAGTTCTGTTCATCGCGTCGTTAGGGTGTGCTGTACGTGGTTAAGCGCGCTAACGTCACCACGCTGGTCATGACCCTAACGTGACGCCATCTTGGAAATCTGACTCTTTTGTCGATTTCAGTGTTTATGAGGACGGAACTTCACCGAGGAGAAAAGTTTCATTTAAAATTTATACCAGGAGTGCACCGGAGGTTCTCTTTTTAAAAAAAAATATCAACCGGACAGTAAGTACATTTCATCTTTTATTTTTTTCCTGTTACTATACTTTTATTTACGAAAGTATCTATACATAATGACCACTCCAACAGCATCTTCTCAAGGTGAAGCAAACCAACGAAGTGACTCTGCATTTCACATAAGTACCCCCAAGGAATTTTTGTCATCTCCGGGAGAACCCATCATTCAGTGGAATGAATGGAAGGAGTATTTTTTAAACTATATTGCTGACCTTGAAGATTGTAGTGGAACTTATTCCCCTGAAAGGAAGAAAAGGATTTTAATGTACTGTCTGGGTCCAGAGGGTCTTCGTGTTTTTGGACAATTACAACAAAAAGATAGAGCTGGTGATATAGACGTGTTTAAAGCTGCCTTATTGGACTTAGATGAACACTACTCACCCACGGTGTGTGTTGCTGTTATGCGCCATGCATTCTTTCAAAGGAAACAGGAAAAACATGATTCCATTGAGGATTATGGATCAGCCTTACGAAAACTTTCCATTACATGTAAATTTGGTAGTTTTCATGATGAACTCATAAGAGACCAGATAGTAATGTATGCAAAAAATAAGGCTATCCAAGATAGATTGTGGGTAGAGGGTGATTCAAGTCTGAAAGAAATTATTACTATTGTCAAAAAAGCGGAGTTATCAGAGCGTTGTGCAAAAGTTACATTATCAACTGATAAAAAGAGAGTAGCGACTCTGTTAACAAAATTTCAGAAAGTCAGGGCAAGTCCTCTCAAACTTACAAGAAAAAGTTTGATAGGAATGATGTCAAGAAAAGTGATAGTTCTTTAAAAAACAAGCAGCAGAACTATTCCTGTTATCGTTGTGGTAGCAGCTCACACTCTGCGCAGTATTACAAATGCCCAGCACGTTCTGCCAAATGCTTAGAGTGTGGATTAATTGGTCATTTTGCCAAAGCATGCAGACGTAAAATGTACAAGAAAAAGATTAAAGTTGCTTGTGTGAGAGAGAGTGATATTGAGGAATCTTCCTCAGATGATGGTGATGATGATGTCAAAGTTAAATGTGACACAAAAAAGAAAGTTGTCCTGAAAATTCCTGGTGAGGTGGGTGACAGTAAACCTTTATGTTGGGTTTCCTTTGGTGGTGTATCATTACAGGTGGCAGCAGATTCTGCCTCGCCTTATACTATCATTGCTGAAAATGTGTGGTTACACCATTTCTGTTCCACCATTGGAAACCATTTGGAATCACCTGACATTAATCCTGAAAGCTACACAGGTGAGAAAATTGATATTATTGGTTTTAGACAGCTTATTTTCAGATTCAAGGGCAGAACTGCTTTGTGCAAACTGTACATAGCCAAGGATGGACCATCAGTCCTTGGATGGAAAGACCAACGCAAACTGAACATTATATTGGACCCTAATAGTCCAGAACAGGTCTTAGTAGCATGTGAATCTGAGGATACTAAGAAATGGGTCTTGGAAGAATTTCCTAATGTTTTCAACGGAAAAGTTGGGAAGTTGAAAGGATTTTCTCATTCCATTAGGTTGAAACAAAATGCTATCCCCAAAATTAATAAAACACGAAATATTCCATTTATTGTGCGGGTTGAAGTAAAACAAGAATTAGACAAATTACTAGATACACATATCATTGAACCAGTAGAGTCATCTGAATGGATATCTCCGTTGGTCGTCGCAAGACGTGCCAACGGCAAAGTCCGCTTATGTGTTGACTTAAGGGGATTGAACAACAACATTCTCGTTGATCAATTCCCATTACCTCGCATTGATGAAATGCTATCTTTAACCAGGGATGCTAAGTGGTTTTCCACATTAGATTTATCATCAGCTTACCACCAAATCATGTTAGATCCTGAATGTAAACACTTGACTGCTTTTTGCACACCTTTTGGATGTTTCCAGTTCCGCCGAATGCCCTTTGGGTTGGCATCGGCGGCAGCTGTATTTCAAAGACTCATGACCCAGTTATTTGGCAACATCCAAGACGTTGTATTTTTTCAAGACGACATATTAATCATGGGTAAGTCAAAAAAACACCATGATGACATTTTGAGAAAAGTTTTGCAAGTGCTTGATAAAAAGGGTTTGACTGGTGGAGAGGTGTGGTGCAGCGGCCAGGGCAGCTGACTTCGGAGCACAGGGTTCATGGTTCGATCCCCGGCGGCAGCTCAGCTCAGCACCATGTGACTCTGGGCAATAGCTCACTTAATTTCCACTCCGGCCCCCAGCGCCTTGAGACCCGTAAGGGTGAGTAGCTGCGCTATATAAAAACGGACTTACTTACATTTTACTGGTGAAATTAACAAATGCAAATTTGCGGAATCCAACGTAACTTATCTTGGTCATGTGATATGTCATGATGGTATTAAACCTAAAGATAAACTTATTGAAGCAATATTCAAAGCTCCCCCACCACAAAACAAAGATGAACTTCGTTCATTCTTAGGTTTAGCGGAATATTATTCTAAATTTGTGGAAAAGTTTTCGGACAAAACTCATGAAATGCGTTCTTTACTTAAGAACAAAAGTAAATTTGATTGGTCGGACAAATGTCAGTCTTCCTTTTTAGAAATTAAATCTGCTATTGTTAAAGCTCCCACTTTGAAAGGGTTTAATCCTTCTGCTACTACCTTCATAACTACAGATGCTAGTGGGAAAGGTCTGGGTGCAGTTCTCACCCAAAACAATGAGAATGGAAGTGAGGATGTCATAGCTTTCGCATCAAGATCTTTATCTCCCACCGAAGAGAAATATTCGGTTATAGAAAGGGAGACTTTAGCGTGTGTATGGGCCCTTGAGCACTTTAGAAAATGTATTTGGGGAAGAGAATTTACCGTGAGAACGGATCATAAACCTTTGACTAAAGTATTAACAACTGATGGATTATCAAGAGCTTCTGCTAGGATTGCCAGGCTCTCCATGCGATTGCAAGATTTTATTTACAAGGTACAATACGTTCCTGGCAGAATGAACGTCACTGCTGATTTTTTAAGCAGAATGTCTTTACCTCTTACAGAAATTGACACCAGTCCCTGGAATGTGTGCGTGGCTGGCATTTTTGTTGGTGAAAATTGTCAGGGATTACAAGAAAAAGAATGGATGAAAGCGCAATCGAACGATACTATTTTAGAAAAAGTAAAACATTGTATTGAACATGGTTGGGAAGGATGCATCAAACCTGACCTTGTTGGTGAACTCAAAGCATTTTGGGAAGTAAGAAATGAGCTAGGTATTGAAGGAATGTTTTTGGTAAGGGGAGAAAAATTATTCCACCGTCTGTTTTAAGAAACAAAATAATTTCTCTATGTCATGAAGGTCATCCTGGTATTGCTCGATCTAAACGCAATATTAAATCACTGTATTGGTGGCCTAAGGTTGACATTGAAACAGAACGTTTTGTTAGATCGTGTACGGAATGTGTGTCGGCAGACAAGTCTCAGAAAACCTTAAATCCTCCATTAAGTTCCTTAGTTTGTCCCGACTTACTGTGGGAAGATGTGGCTTTAGACATAATGGAGCCTGTGTTATGGACTGATGGTTCTCAAAAATATATTATTGTATTAATGGATTTGTTTTCAAAATGGCTTGAACTTGAAATTGTTACTAAAGTTGACACTTGTTCTGTCATCAGATTCCTCGAAAATATTTTCCTGAGAGAAGGTTTCCCTAAGTCCTTACTTACTGACAATGGTGTTCAGTTTAAGTCCTTAGAAATGAAAAAGTTTATGGCATATGCTGGTATCAATCAAAAGTTCACAGCACTGTATCATCCTAGAGGAAATGCTGTTGTGGAGAGGATAAACAGAGTTATTAAAGGTGTTCTACAGCTGGCTATGCATAATAAGAAGGATTTAGAGTTAGAATTGATGAAAATGGTGTGGAGTTACAGGGTCACCATACATGATTCGATTGGTAATAGTCCTTTCGGTATCATGAGAGGTAGAGTTCCCCATTCCAAGGTCAATCCGGGTCGGATGAACAAAGGGAATAAAATTGATTGGGACGTCAATGACGTAAAAGAGTGCATGGCAAAATCTCAACAGAAGAACAAAGTGTACTTTGACAATAAACATGGGGTCAAGAAGGTTAATGTTCATGTTGGACAATGGGTAAGAGTGAAATCCAGTAGAAAGGTTGTGAAAGGAGAAAACAGATTTAGTGAACCTAGGAAAATTGTCAAAGTACACAGAAATACTGTGCAGCTAGAAGATGGATCTATTTACCATTTGAGCAAATTAGCTATAGTTAAAATGAGTAGTGTTTGTGAAAAAACTCCAAATACTAAGATTGGTTCCGAAGAAGACAAGTATTGGTGGATTACCATTGACCATACCAACAATGAAAAAGTACCTGTCTCCACTGACATTGGGTCTGATCACAGGTCAAATTCGTGTAATGATAATGCAATTTCCAGTTTGCCTGCAAATCAGAGTTCTTCTACTTGCACTGACAGAGTTAGTAGTTTTGGTAGGAACATTGTTAAACCCAGGAAACTTGAAGACTACGTCTGTGTTACCTATATTTGATTTAAGCTTATTTTTCTTATTTATTTATTTATTTATTTTTATTTTTTGGGTTCATTCTATAAATGGGGAGGATAGGAGTATGTTTTTAATAAAGAAGAGGGATGTGTAGTAATGTGCCTTTAATAGATTGTAGAGTTTAGAACGTTTATGTTATTCTGTATTCTGAGTGTGATAATAGAATGTATTATGGTCAGACGCGGTGTAGTAGTGGATTTGCTCACACCTCAACACCTGTGCTGTCTAGAGGTTGTCAATAAATTACAAGAACAACTTTCATTAGCTTTTGTCATCTTTACAGACCAAGTAGTCACCTGCAATGAAACCAAAAAAGTACACCTGTCAGATTGAAGCAAAACCCCTAGGCCAGAAACACACAATGGGGGGAAATGGTGAATGCTACCCCCAAATATTCAAACACCAAAAGTTCTAACAAAAAGACAAGAAGCACACCCAGTAGTAAAGAAGGAAGATACATCCACTAACAGTAAATCACATGGGGAAAACCAGGGAAGCAAGCCTACCCATTTGTGTGAAATAAAGATATGCTTCAATTTGTTTTCGTTCAAAATCATGCATGTTCAAATCTCTATAACATGGTGTCAGAGTACAGAGTATTTTAAAACATGCAATCCCCACACACACACACGCACATATATATATATATATATATAAGTCAGTGCCTGTCTGTTCGCTGCCGTCAGGATTGGAGTTTAATATATATATATATATATATATATATATATATATATATATATATATATATATATATATTTATCAGCTCAAAACTTCAAAAAATGAAGAGACCGCACTCACGTGAGAGGTGATAAACTCGTTTTATTCACCGAGTAACCAAACAAACAGGACGTGTTTCGGCTCGCTCCTTTTTCGGCTGTCAGTCTATTTGCAGCATCGCCATGTTTATATTTACAGCAAATCAAATGCCCGATTACATATTCCGTACATAAACATAGAAAACGGACTTTCATTCTAACAAACAAAAAGCTTTATACATAGGTGCCATCTTTGAATGTCACACTGTTGTAGATCATGTTCGTGCAAACTAGCCTTAATGCATCATCTGGCTAATACATTCATGATTTTGCGACGGAACAATATAATGGCAAAAAGCATTATTATCTCATCCTTTGCAATGCATTAAATTATTAAGCTCTAAATGAGCAAATGTCCAATTATATATTCCGTACCAAAGCATAGAAAACAGGCTTATATTCTAACAAACAAAAAGCTTTATAAGTGGGCGCCATCTTTAAATGTCACACTGTTATTCACGTTCATACAAACTGGCCTTAATGCAACATCTGGCTATTACTAATGCATTCATGATTTTGTAAAGGAACAGTATAATGGCAACAAGCACTTGAGTTCATTATAATCTTCGATATCCAAGTCTTTAGCCACTATTCATACATATAGGTATTCAAAAGTACTTTGCTTTATACTAAATTTGCATCATACTTATATGAAAATAGTTTCTTGGTTTATAGAGCTCTAAATGAGCTTATGTCCGATTCTAAATAATCCACATTAATACTAGATCATAGGACATTACTTTATGATTGATCTCCATCATTTTCTTTAAAGCGTGAAAAATATTTACATGTATGGCTAATTTTAATTCATTGGTAACAAAAATTGTAGAACAATTTTTGATTTCACTCATACAAAACCATTGAAACTCAGCAATTATAGCTGCCTGAGCTAACTATAACTAATGCACCCACCTGCTTAGGACATCACTGATGACATCATCCAGTGACTGTGAGTGTCTTAAAACAAATTATGAGTGTTAAAACATATATGCTAAGCTACTATAAAAGTTAAATTAGTATACTTTGTGTACTACTAATGAGTGATACTATTTCTAACAAATATTACATGAGTGGCTGTGTGACTGTGTGTATCTGTGTGTGAGTGGGTGTGTCAGTGGCTGCATGGGTGAATAAGTGGGTGTGTGAGCAGCTATATGGGTGAATAAGTGGGTGTGTGAGTAGCTGTATGGGTGAGTGAGTGGCTGTGCGAATGGCTGTATTGGTGAATGAGTGGGTGTGTGAGTGGCTGTATAGGTGAGTGAGTGGCTGTCTTAATGGCTGTCTGGGTGGGTGAGTGGGTGTTTGAGTGGCTGTATGGGTAAATAAGTTGGTGTGTGAGTGGCTGTATGGGGAAGTGAGTGGCTGTGTGAGTGACTGTATTGGTGAGTGATTGTGTGTGTCAGTGGTGTATGGATGAGTGAGTGGCTGTGTGAGTGGCTGTATGGGTAAAGCAGTGGGTGTGTGAGTGGCTGAATCAGTGTCTGAGTGGCTATGTGAGGGGCTGTATTAGTGGGTGAATGGGTGTGTGAGTGGCTGAATGGGTGAATGTTTGGGTGTTTGAGTGGTGTTTGGTTAAGTGAATTGGTGTATGAGTGGCAGTACTGAAGAGTGCTGTCTGTGAGTGTCTGTATTGGTGAGTGATTTGATATGTAAGTGGCTTTTTTGATGTGTGAATTGGTATGTAAGTGGTTATGTGGGTGTGTGAGTAGTTGTATGGGTAAGTGCATGGTTGTGTTCAGAGGTTGTATGGGTGAGTGAATAGCTGTATTAGTGTTAGTATGGTTAAATAAGTGGTTGTGTGAGGAGCTGCATGGGTGAGCGTGTGGCTGTGTGAGTTGTTGTATGAATGAGTGAGTGGTTGTGTGAAAAGCTGTTTGGGTGAGTGAGTAGCTGTATGAGTGTCTGTATAGGTGAGTGAGTGGGTGTGTGAGTGGCTCAATGGTTGCATGAGTGGATTTGTAAGTGGTTTTATGGGTCTGTTAATGAGTATGTGAGTGGTTGGGTGGATGTGTCAGTGGGTGTATGAAAGGTTGTATAGGGGTGTGAGTGGTTCTATGGATGATGTCATCTGTGATGTCATCAGTGATGTCACTAACCATATCATGAGTGATGTAATATATGAGGTCCTAAGCAGTGCATTGGGGAGGCGTAAGTTATAGTTAGCTCAGGTAACTATAACTTGAATTTCTATGGCTTTGTACGAGTTATATCTGAGCCACACTATAATGTCTCTGTAAGCATTGGTTTTTGTAGTGAATTTCTAAGGTTTCTTTAATTCTATTTCCTAAGTATAACGTCCCTATGACCTTCAGTTTTGTCAGTGAATTTCTACGTTTTAAATTTATTTTATTTCCTAATTGTAACCTGTCACTTTTGAGAGTGGGTGTATGCGTGGCTGTATAGGTCAGTGAGTGGGTGTGTGAGTGGCTGTATGGGTCTGTAAGTATTTTGGTGGGTGTGTGAGTGGCTGTATAGGTTGGTGAGTGGGTGTGTGAGTGGCTGTGAGTGGGTGTGTGAGTGGCTGTATAGGTCAGTGGCTGTATGGGTCAGTGGCTGTATGGGTCTGTGAGTGTGTGAGCATTTTTCTGGGTGTGTGACTGGGTGTGTGAGTGGCTGTATAGGTTGGTGAGTGGATGTGTGAGTGGATGTGAGTGGTTTGTGAGTGGGTGTGTGAGTGGCTGTATGGGTCAATGACTGGGTGTGTGAGTGGCTGTATGGGTCTGTAAGTGGGTGTGTGAGTGCCTGTGCAGGTCTTTGAATGAGTGTGTGACTGCCAGTGTAGATCAGTGAGTGGGTCTGAGAGTAGCTATGTGGGTGTATGAGTTGGTGTGTCATTACCTGTGTGGGTCTTTGAGGGATCTGTGAGCAGCTGTGTGGGTCTGTGAAAGGGTCTGTGAGTATCTTTGTAGATTTGTGAGTGGGTCTGTAAGTGCCAGTGTGGGTCCGTGAGTGGGTCTCTGAGTGGGTGCGTGAGTGCCTGTGTGTGTCTGTGAGTAGGTGTGTGAGCCATGCTATGGATTTTGTGCATTTGCATACTTAGGGTATTTAAGGGGGAACCATGGACTCTGCTCTCACCAAGACGACAAGAAAGAAACCAGTCATCACAGTCACTACAGATCAGATAGATCAATGATGCATTCATCTCTATTAAGGATTTCATATCGTTTTTCAATGTGAAATAAGAGTGGAAACACACTTGCTTTGCCTTTGTAAAGCCTAAGAAGTTAGGATCATTTCTGCTTTACTAAGTGGAGCTTCAACTGGGGCACCTGCTATGTTTATATTTGTAAGCCCTTCCCATTGAGGTTTAATTTCTGTGAAATGAGCATCAGGGCCAGAATGAAACCTCATTTTTTCCAAGAAGAGTCCACAGTTTTGCAGAAAATGTCTACCCAACTGGAGTACTGTCTGCTGGTTAATTAGTAACTACTACCTAATTGGCTAAATGTCTAGTGCATATTTTACACTACAGCTGCGTAAAGAACCAGGAGGTAATGTCTCCAGTGACCTTGTGTGCATGTAATTTCAGCAATGCGATTGTTCCTGCAGTGTCTTCATCCACAAATCTGTGAGAACATGAATCATCCTCAAGAGAGGAGGTCTCCCATGTGTGAGTATGTATACACATGCACAAGGGGCATCTTGGAATTAATTTTCTTCTTCTTTAAGAAATTTAATTCAAAGATGCCCACAGTGGATGTGCGTGCATAAACAACAGACATCGTTGAATGGATTGTCTTAAAGTATAAGAAAACTGATTCAAAGATGGCCGCCTCAAATGTGTAAGCATGGGTGCCATCTAAAAAGCAAAAATTTGCAAAGGTTTCACAGGTGATACATATTGACTTTGCCACTGCTTGTTGTATTAAAAACTTTATGGAGAGCTGCATGCAGGACTGCTTTGGGACGTGTAGGTGAGATTTTGAGAGACCTGTCAATAAAGCATTTCCACAGACAATACAGTGAGATAGCTAAGGCTTGGACAGACATCTTAAGGTTATATTTAGAAAGTTAAGGTTTGAAATTACAACGTTTTTTCCAATTGAAATCTGGCATTTCTATTCCTTACTGTGACCTGAGGGTCGCAGTAAAGGTCACTGGAGACCAAACTATTTCCAAACTAAATGTTAGTTAATGGGAAACAGATGATAAGGGCTTTTTTACATTCTGCTATTATGTTATAACTTTTTTTTTGCATGAAAGGCTGGCCCCAGCAGCGTACAATACCTATATTAAATGATCCAATATTGTAATAAGCGTGAACCTGTCCTGTCTTAGATTAAAAGGACTAATATTCTCTTCTGCAGATTACCACTTCTGTGTCCTTTTGTAAAAAAGAAACACATGAATTTGATACTTAGGTCCCACTGCTTAATGTCCTAGATCAATGACATCAAGATGCAGTCATCATTAAAGTTCGCTTTTTTGTTACTGGAAAATTTTGTTAATGTATTGGTGCAGGGCCCTAGGCCCTCATGCACTCATAATGATTACACGGACACACTTAGATAGTTGGTAGAACTGGCCCAGGGCACGTGCGCCTGGCCCCTTTTATTGTCAGGGTCACATGTCCAGTGATGCCTGTGGTGGATGGGTGTGGGGTGGGGTGTAAGCCAGCCCTCGGGGAGTGGCTGGTGCTAAAACAACTAGAACAGTGACCAGCAGGTCACACCCCTCCCAAACTTTATTCAAAACTGGAAACAGTAAAGTCCAACCTGTGGGAGAGAATAAAACCAAATAAGATAAGATAACAGAAACTTCCGCTGAGTCTCTTTAGCTGCCTGCAAAACAAGTACGATGACAGCAGCTGGACCACCAGTTCTATTTGGCACAGTTCATGGGTGCCCTGCGGGTCCGGTCTTCTTTCGACTCTGTGCATGGAAGTTGACACCAATGTCTTTCTAGGCATAGCTCTAGTGGTGACGAAGCAGGTAGAGTGATGGTGGATTGGATAGCTGTTACTTTTCACCAATCAGTCCTGGTTGTCGTGGCATCTCCACACAGGCAGCATTGCTTCTCTTTATGAAATGGTGGAGTAGTTGTAAGACATCCCTCTCACTAGGATGCCCCTCTCGCAGGAGTTCCCCTCTCACAGGATGTCCCAGAGGCCCTCTTCACCAGGTTTCCACTGGACTGGGTGCACTTCGCCGTGTCTCTACAACGCCACCCGCTGGGTGTGTGGAGGAAGCGCTACGAGCCCCATCTTCAAGTCCTTAGCTCCACCTGAAGGGTAGTTGTTTACTCCTGCCACTTAGCACAAGATCTTCGTCATCCTGGGACCTGCGTAAGAGTGGCTGTAGACACATCTCTCGTGGTGGCACCCGCTCTCACCAGCGTCCCTGAGACCTTTGCCCCTGGGTCGCCACGGTCTGGTGTGGAGTGGTCGGATCCTATTCTTCTGGACGTCCGAGCAGTCTCACCGTCCAGTCTCCCGTGCGACTACCAAAGGTGGATGTCATGAATGGTCCAGCCTGCTCGCCTCTGCAATCACCAGGTGTTCCGAAGACTCATGGATAGGTAGTTTGGTAGTTTCTCCAAGTGCCGCCGGTGTTCTCCAGGTACTGTGCTTCGTGTCAGCTGTTCTTGCACTTGTCACCTTTGCCTTCCAGTTTGTGAGTTGTCACATCACACACTCCTCTCTTCTTTCTTCTGCTTGAGCTTTCTTCTTCGCGGCGGCGTCATGCCACACAATTTCCTCCTTCTTGTTCTTTAACTTCGCGACGCGGTCGATACCCATTTTCTTGCTTGTCTTCACTGACCAGGCCTTTCCGTGTGATGTGCACTTCACACGGGTCTCCCTGGTCTTATCCTACCCCTAGGACAATGCATTCTCTTCCTTTGATGACCAGACCTGTCGTCGTGACCTTCTTCTTGTCAATGCTCATTCTCGGTCTTCATTCTTTTTTTCCAGGTCTTTCTTCTCTGACCTCTTCTTTGGTCACCGTCACTCTGACCTCTTCTCAGGTCACTGCTTCACCGACCTCTTCTCAGGTCACTGCTTCGCCAACCTTTCTCAGGTCACTGCTTCGCCAACCTTTCTCAGGTCACTGCTCCGCCGACCTTTTCTCAGGTCACTGCTTCACCAACCTTTCTCAGGTCACTGTTTCGCCAACCTTTCTCAGGTCACTGCTTCACCAACCTTTCTCAGGTCACTGCTTCCTGACCTCTGGCAGGTCATCTCTCTTGAGGGTGCGCTCCAGGCACCTCCATACCACACCGACGTGGCTTTGTTGTTGCAGCCTCCTCTCAGGCCGGCTTCACAGGAGGAGTCACTCCGTGTGACCACCTGGGCCCTCTTCCTTGCAGGGCGCTGACTCTCACGCTCTGGTCCGTACCGTCCGTGTCTGGGGTACATCTTCGGTGCTACGTCGTCTCCTTGTGCTCTTTCCTCGTCTGCTTGCGGTGGTGTCCTTTCGCCACTGGGTGTGCATGCAGCGCACCTTCTTCCGTTCTCCTGGGACTTGCTGCTTTGGTGTTTACAACACTTGCTCTCCTGGTGGCGCTCCTTCCTGTGTCCTTGCTGTTGCAGTGACCACCTATGGCCACTAGGCGTTACTGCAAATCTACTTCCCTGCCCCTGGCAGCCTTACCCATAAAGTTCCTTTAGCGCTTACTCCCTAAGTATGTAGACTTCTATGCACCCCTTTGCATGACAGTCCTGGGGATCTGCTAGTTCATTTTAGGCAGGTACACTTTTCCCCTCAACCACATTGAGCTGCAGCGGCTGTCTTAGTGCTGCTGTGTGCTTCCTTTTCCACGGTGCCCTGTGAGAGTTTCACTTGAAGAGGGGACAACACTGCAGTTAGGGCTGCCATTCATGTCCTGTTGGCACTCAGTCCCAGTCCCTTTTCCATCTCTCTTCATATTTTTTCTTATTTGCTCTATTTTTTTCCTCTTGGGGCACCCACTTGCCAGCAGGGCGGATCTCCATCAGCCAGCCCTTCTCTGTAGGTCACAGCAGCTTTGTTGTCCTGCTGTTGAGTCATGTTCATGTGCACTATTGTTTTTTTTTTCTCGTGAGCGGACACCGCAAACTGGCCACTAGATGGCACTGCCACTCTTTACATTGAGGTCCGCGGCCGTCTCTCCTTCCGGAACCTCGGCGGGCTCTCCGGTGCCACAGGTCAGGCCCAGCCTGCCCACCTGGGTGTCGCCGGGGCATAGGGCAACTTACCAGAGGGTGCTGCCTCATTCCGCTACTTGACATGCGGAGCCGAGCCGCAGGTGCAATCAGCATTTACTTTATCCCCGGGGCCCGCAGAAGCCTCACCTCATGCTGGGGCGGCCCCGCCTTCAACCCGGCTGTGAGGACCCCTACATTCAGCCCGCCCCTCTGCTCTCTCACCGGAAGCTGTAGAAACGGCAGACGCTGATACTTTATGGAGCATCGTCACTCCATGGTGAGTGTCGGGTTCTTGCCCACACGGGCTCTTGGGGGTGGGTGAGGGGCCTCACCCTGTGTCGGTGGGCCTCTCACTACTTGCACACGCCGCTGCACGGCCCTCTCTAGGATCGCACTTGCACCCACTCCTGCGCGGTAGCCTCTCTAGCCTCACGGGCTGCAGCAGTCAGGAAACTCCGGTGCTTGGCCTCAGTCCTCTCCCGGCCCAGACATCTGTTGGGATTGCTGACTGGCATTTTCTCTTCAGGCCAGGGAAGGCCTCATAGCTTCACGCATTCCCCCGCGGCAGAGGTGCTGTCCACCGTTACTCCTTCAACTCACAGCAGCCGACCGGGGCAGCTTACAGAGTCCTGTGCTGGTACGTTGCATCTGCACGCTCACTGCACTGCTGTTGCTCTTTGTCCTCACTTTGCGTTCCTGACCAGACGTGCCACTTCCCCACACAGGCAACTCTGATGCTCTGCCTCGGACCCTGTGGCTCACCTCTGGCCCAGCGGGCAGTCGTTTCCGATGCGGGTGGGCTCCCGCTCACCTCTTTCACGCCCGGGGCTCTTCACATGCCCCGCGGGCGATCAGGCTGCTGGCAGGGCGTTGGGCAGCACTCTCCCCCTTCAACCACCAAACAAGGCGGCTGCACACGCTGGCAGGTCCCGCTCGACGCCAATGTAATGGTGCAGGGCCCTAGGCCCTCTGCACTCATAATGATGACACAGACACACTTAGATAGTTGGTAGAACTGGCCCAGGGCACGTGCGCCCGGCCCCTTTTATTGCCAGGTTCACATGTCCAGTGACGCCTGTGGTGGATGGGTGTGGGGTAAGCCAGCCCTCAGGGAGTGGCTGGTGCTAAAACAACTAGAACAGTGCCCAGCAGGTCACTACAGTTAACACGTATTAATAATGATACACTTTTCTTTAGACTTATGATAATTTTTCCTAAACAAAATAACTGTAAAGAGCACAAATTAAAAGATGAATAGTTAAAAGGGAAAAAATGGTCGGTGGTCAAACATGTAAAAGAATGGCCTCTTAACTAGTGTTTTGGTCTTTGACTTTTATTGCTTTAATTTGAAACATGATTAACTGACTAGAAATGCACTTTTTAAATACTCAATTACTTGCATATGAAATACTGTAGTTTCTTATGTAGGACCTACGTTAGCAATTGTGTTATGGTGTCTGAATTAGTTAATCTTAAACTACAAGCTCCTACAATGAATTTTAAGTGCCTTTTAGGTATTCTTAAAATGTGTTAGTCTAATGCTGACTTTTGAGCCATTCTCATGAGAAAATTAGAAATCGTTTACTTTGTACTTCTTAACCTATTGCTCAAAACGAGAACACCAATCGTCTTGTAAAAACGAGTGTCCATTTAAACCACTTAATGCTATGAGTGTTCACCCTAGAGTCGATTCCGTTTCCCTATGTGTGCTCTGGTACGCATTAAAACCCCACTATTTATGAAATACAGAGAGATTTTATATCTTTGTTTTGTTACACGATGATGTGGTGTTATATCAGTTTCTTGTAAAGCACTCTATACCTCGGTTAACCAATGGTGAAGTGCTTGTCCTCTTCTTTTCAAACATGGTGAAATTAGTATATATCTAACTGGCACACTTATTCACTTCGTTTTGTTTCTTTTACATTCTTTATTCAGATAAAAAATATCCACAAAAGTATAAATGCATACATCAATAAAACATCCAGCAATAAAAACAATTACCAGTTAAAAAACAAAATAAAAACATACAATGAAATACCGAGCTATAAACGTGCAAAATACAAATCATATAGTACTCAGCGAGTTGCGGGTTTGGACAACAGTTTTCAGAAAGGCCCCAATATCAGTGATTATCTCATCATCGCCCAGTTTAAGAAGGGTGCTAAATGCTTCCCTGAAGTCCATAATTGAGTGCGTCTTACAAAAGGGAATTAGAATGAGCTTCGTATACATTGTGCAATATCCACTAAAGAATGAAAAATGCGGTAAAGATTGGCCACAACTTCCGTCACACGGACATGGAGAAGAGTCAAGGATGGCTTGAAAACCTAAGGTAAAGCATAGCAGATACTTGACATTGCCAGCCTTAAGGCAAAACAAAAGGCTACACTCCCAGTGACCCATGGTTTATATAAATACCCAGCTATTAAATGATCATTGTTAATGTTCAAATACACGGCCACACTTGGGGGCATATCTACAAGGCCCTGCGATAAAATTATCACCGCTTTAGCATCTGTTTTCGGACGAAAACGGCGATAATTTTAACGCCCTATTAGCAAGGACACGCTAACGCGTGAATCCATGCTTCTTCGCCCATTCTCCCATCGCCCAGCTTTGCATCTCTAATGAGATGCAAAGTGGGCGTTCCTCCCCAGAATAACGGGAGAAATGTCGCTAAGCGACATTTCTCCTATTATCAAGCCTCACGCTATGAAGCATAGCGACAAGCAAAGTAGCGATAACCTCTGTTATCGCTACTTTCCTTACGCCTGCTTCAAGACTGACTTACCCATGATATCCTATGTAAGGTGGATATCATGGCTAAGTATGTCTTGCCCTATCAGCAAGCTATCGCCAAACCTTGTGCGATTATCGCTGTATTTCCAGCGATAATCGCACAATTGGCAGCTTGCGCTCTGAATTTTATCGCTTTGGAGATAAGCGTTGCTGATAGCACGCTATCTCCGCGATAAAATTCAGAGTTGGCCGGCGATAATTATCCTCGCGCTAACAGCGCTGAGCGATAATTATCGCATGGCCTTGTAGATATGCCCCTTGGTTTCCTAATCTCATAGGCCAATCTTTCTTCACAATAACACTTATATAGGGCTGCCCAAACCACTTTTTTTCTTACAGCGTGGAGGCTCTTGGGTTTATCAAAAACATGCGCATAGCCAACCCTGCGCAAGCTAGTCTCCACCCCTGCTAGCCATGGAACATCCATGCCTTTGTCACAACTAAGGCAATCCTCTATAATGTCTCTTGTAAGAGACGCCGCCTTGTTTTTCTATACAGCTAGCCAAAACAAGGGGGGACGGGCTCCGATGTAACCTACCTAAGGTACATTCAGTTCACTATGGCAAATATATTGGGCGAAGAAATAGGGGCAGCCAAAAGCTGACGGCAGAACCTTTTTTCTTCATTCTGTATATTGTGACAATTGGAAATACCCCAGACCTCAGCCCCATAGGTTGCTATAGGGGTACACTGTGTCTTAAAAATGTGTAGAATATGGAAAATAGTCCCCCCAGGTTGCGGTAGACAAAACACTGCATCAGTAGACTTAGAAAACGTATAACTGCAATGAGAAATGAGAGCCACCCAAGAACCATTAGTAGCAAAAACCAGTCCCAGATATGACAACGTGCTTGTGCATTGTAAACAATGATTATCAATGGGAAGAGAATTCAATTTCCCTGGGTCTCTAGCCATAATATAAGATTTTGTAAAATTAGTGTGTAAATCTAAGGAAGACATAAAATCCACAAATCCTATACTACAAGAAGCAAAGCTCTAGGACTATGACCCGTCAGGACAGCATCGCTGGCATACAATAAGGAAGGTAAAATAGAACCGTGCAAAGAAAAATGGGTACACACTAAAATGGGAGAAAGTTGATGCGGTCACTCTAATCACTAAAACTATAACCTCTAAATATAACTAAGTCCTGCTTTGCTTAGATCCCATGGCTGAAGACACAGAGGTGGAAAAGATCTTAGCAGAATTAAAGTTACAATTAACTCGCCCTAGGCCCACTCATACGGTCCCTCATCATCGCTGGTTTGATAGAATCTGCTCAGAAGCTTCCGCAAACCTACGTAAAGGCTTAAAAAGTCAACCTAGGGAAAAAGACCTGATTAGAACCTTAAGGCTAAATTATAAACTGCCCCGAGCAAACAGGATAAAGCAATTAAAGGCTGAGGCATGGGATATTTAAAGCAAGCCTGGCTTCAGTATGATAGCAAAGCTTTCTGGACGGTGATTAATTCCCCCTTATGGTCTGACAAGGAGGGCCCATCTCTAGATGTGCATATAAGCAAGGAAAATTGGGTTACCCACTTTCAAGCTATATTCCAAAAGAGGGACAATCTCTCCCCAAATGAGGCAATTGGCCCCTGTAAGGAGAAAACAGCTTTGTTTTTTAACCCAGAAGAAATTGAGCTTGCACTTTCTCAGTCTTCTCCCCTAAAAGCTGCAGGGCCAGATGGGATCCCGGCGTATATTTTCCTTGCTAATATTGTATTATGGTCCCCTCTACTAAACCCATTCAAGAAATGGCTAAAATCTACCTTGCGTTTCAAGAACGATAGCTACATACGGGGCAGGAATTTGGGGGTCAGCAGATGTGGAGGGACTCCAAGTGTTGGAAGACAAATTTGTCAAAAGATTATTGTCCGTCCCTGGCACTTGCTCAAATTTTGTATCACATACAGAATTAGATTTTCCTTTTATTTATGATACAATCAAAGTGGCCCCGATTTTATTGTGGTTATCTATTTGGAAAAGAGAAACGGTGCTATTAAATCAATTGATTATAAGAGATATTATGAAGAAAGATCACGCCCTTAAAATACTGTGTTTATCCTATGTTAAAGAATCTTTTATCTCATTGGGCCTGGAGGATCTTTATATTACGCCAACACGGTGCGAAAGCTTTCCTATAAGCAAGTTGAAAGAAATCTTTATGGCAAAAAGCATAAAGTCCAGATGGGAAAGACATAAAGGAAAAAGCACAGTACTGTCATATCAGGATCTATCGGCAGTACAAAAGGGTTTTCTTTCATATCTCTTTTTCAGAGAGAACTCCCGGCATCGCTTTATCCTGATGAGGTTCCGACTTAATTATATACCATTAATGCTGGGATACCCCTCAAATGAATTCTCTTTGAGGCAACTCTCCCTCTGTCCTTGTGATGGAAAGTCAAAACAATCCACCCTTCACATATTTTTCTTCTGTTCCTTTTATGCCACAGAAAGGAAGAAGTACATTATCCAATTGGTGCGAAAATGTAATCTGTGTCGCGCCAATGTGGCCCTACTCGTACTTCAACAACTCGAAACCCCTTTTGTATGTTTTGTAACTGCCTCTTATTTATTAGCATTTAGGAAAACAAAGGTCAGGGGGAGGCCACTTAGGTCCTCATGTAGCCTAGGCTACTGAATTATTTTAGACAGTGTTAGTAAGGTAAAACAAAGTAAAGTAGTCCAGGTAGGACTGATTATGCAATATATGCTGGGACACAAGGTTTGGTATGACATCACATTTATTAACAGCATAAACGGAGTGTCATAGTGTAATTTTGATAATAGTTCTGGTACTCACACAATAGTGAAAGTGCGTGAAGTGAGGGTGTTCGTGACATTAGAATTTACATCGCATTGACAACAACACTAAGCAAAACTCCAAATTAATTAGTTGCAGTAATAGAGTTTTGGTTGTAAAGGTCGACGGCGTTTCGATCTCATGTATGTGAGATCATCATCAGGACGAGACAAGTGTGAGCAGGTAGAATCAGAGTAGGCTAAAGAGCCGGTTTGGAAGGATGTCAGAGGAAACTATTTAGACAGAAGCAGGCGTTCCAATCACTCGTATGAACGCGGCGTAAGTTGATGGAGACGTAGGTCCATGTAGCCCGATGAGTGGGAAGTACAGGTGGTACAGTAATTCGCGTGTGAAGAGGCCACAACTGATGGAAATGGAGGACTTGTAGGTACCGGGCGAGTAGTGCTGCGCCAAACTCAGGAATAGAAAAATTAATCTTTGATAATGACTGCAAAGGAAGCGCGATGCGTCTGCGAGGTACGGGAGCAAATGTGTTTTGCTCCCGTACCTCGCAGACGCATCGCGCTTCCATTGCAGTCATTATCAAAGATTAATTCTTCTGTTCCTGAGTTCGGTGCAGCACTACTCGCCCGGTACCTACAAGTCCTCCATTTCCATCAGTTGTGGCCTCTTCACACGCGAATTACTGTACCACCTGTACTGCCCACTCATCGGACTACATGGACCTACGTCTCCATTAACTTACGTCACGTTCATACGAGTGATTGGAACGCCTGCTCCTGTCTGAATAGTTTCCTCTGACATCCTTCCAAACCGGCTCTTTAGCCTACTCTGATTCTACCTGCTCACACTTGTCTCGTCCTGATGATGATCTCACATTCATGAGATCGAAACGCCGTCGACCTTTACAACCAAAACTCTATTACTGCAACTAATTAATTTGGAGTTTTGCTTAGTGTTGTTGTCAATGCGATGTAAATTTTAATGTCACGAACACCCCTCACTTCACGCACTTTCACTATTGTGTGAGCACCAGAACTATTATCAGAATTACACTATGATACTCCGTCTATGCTGTTAATAAATGTGATGTCATACCAAACCTTGTGTCCCAGCATATATTGCATAATCAGTCCTACCTGGACTACTTTACTTTGTTTTACCTGACTAACGCTGTCTAAAATAATTCAGTAGCCTAGGCTACATGAGGACCTAAGTGGCCTCCCTGACCTTTGTTTTCCTAAATACTTCACCACCCCGGGTCAAAATACTGGGGCTCCCTTGTTCCTTGAAACATATCTTATTTATTAGCAGCTTTAAAAACTCGAGGTGTTCAAAATACATTAACAATTTAAAAAGGGGGGCAGCTAAAAGATTTTAGTACAAAGAGCAACCTGAAGAACTTATGCACAATATGTATGGCACTTGTAAGAGTTCTCATTTAGTTTTAAACAAGATGGTTAGCTGCTAAATGTTATAACCAATTCTGGTAAAATGCTGCTATGATTTATTTTAAAATGGACATTTTTAATATAAGGTGGCTGATATAAGGCGATATAGGTATTCTGGTTCCACTTTAAATTCGTGCTAGTCGTTTGTAGTGAATCCTATCATTTACTCAAATCAATTGATATTGTTTTTAAACAATGTACTTTTACTTAGCCTAATCGTACCTGGACTGTATAGTAACATTTCTTAATACTTTCTAATGTTTTTTATGTATGAAGTGGATTTTATTCTATGTACCTTTATGCATTTTTTACTAAATGAGAAATAAAGTTTATTGATGATGATGATGATGAGAACCTTTGATTCTTGGGACATCCTGGGCGAGAGTTGATAGAAAAGGGTGGGGATTAATATATAAAATAAAAAGTAATGGAGCTAAAACACATTCTTGTCTCACCACCTTAAAAACACAAATATCATTGGAGCCCCCCCGGAGTGTTTATTCTTGTCCTGGCCTTCATGTCTCTATGCATATAAGCTAAAAAATGCACCAGTGCCGCATCCATTCCACTCTCTGAAACGGCTGACCACAGCTTTGATTGGCTAACACAGTCAAAAACTGAGGTCAAGCCCATAAATGCCAGGTAAATCGGGGAGTGTTGGCAACAGTATATTTCCCAATAATCAAATTCAAGTTGAGACACTGTTCTACTGTGCCCACATTATTTCTAAATCCATATTGGCAAGGGTGAAAAATAGAGTTCTCCGCAGCCCAATCCTTAATCCTATTATACAGAACCCTACCCAAAAATTGTAATGTGGTGTCTATCAGGGAGATGGGCCAGTAGCAGCCTGGCTGTAAACGGTCTCCTTTTTTAAAAATTGGAACGATGACAGAAGTTGACAAGGTGCTTGGTAGGGGGAGCAAGCTAAACTATTAAAAACATTAAGCAGAAGCTGCGCCAAAAATTCAGGTTTGTGTTTAATGAGGTCTATTGGTACCCCATACTCTGATTTGTAGCATCCTCCACCTCGACCAAATACAACATTACCCCCTTAATGGCGAGCTCTAGCAGTGCTTCAATATCTGGCAAGATAACCGCATATATCCTTGAAAAGTGCTCCTCCCAAGCTTCACTGGTTACATTACAACTAATTGAGGTTAACATCTGATTCATCGCTCTCATATCTTTGACAGCTGCCCAAAAAAGTTTACTATTCTTTTTATTTGCCTCCACAGCCAATGATTCCCACCGTTGGTCCAATACCTCATTCTTCCTCAAAGAGGTGACCACCTTGGATTTTTTCCCTAAAAATGCCACCTCCTGTGGGTTCCTAGGTTTAGAGATGAGTGCCTGTCACAACTGGCGGTTTACAGTAGAGCAATCATGATTGAACCATCTGGGTCTATCGGTAGTTGGGTGTACGGGTTTCATTAGCTCCTTTTTTAATATTAAACAGAACTTGGAAAATGCAGTAACTAATTCAGAGTCAGCGTCATTTACAGTTAAACAGGTCATAGCTAGTTCAAGGTTCTCCCTAACCACTTTATGAAATATGTCATTAGGATCGACTGCTTTCCAGAGTAGTCTTAGGTTGTCCGCAGATGGTTCTAGATTTCTAGAGCCACATTCAGTTCTAAACTTGGGCTTGGGGGACAGTTTAAATTCGACTTGGGGGTTGAGGTCCCCATAATGTGTCAATACAACTTTACCATACAATAATTGATCCTTCAAATTGAATGAGATAAAATAATAATCGATTATGGAGGCGAAGCCCCTCCCTCTATAGGTGGGCAGCACAATATTGTTGCCATTATGACCCGCAATATCCACTTATTTATAAGCCTGGGCAGTGAACTACTCTCCCTTTGCAGAGTTTTCCGCAGTCCGAGTTCCGTTAAACTACGCAGTGCAGGTTTTTTTTCCTTGCTCGCACTCCCCAACGTCTAGTTGGTGAGCAAGAGTGAGGAAAATCCACCTCCCGGCAAGATTTTTCCTCGCTCACGCAAGTCACTCACCCATAGATTCACTGAGAAACCTAAACACTCACTTATACAGTCAGTCATGCACCCATTGAATCATATGAACAGTCACTCATACTCCCACTGATTCACCAATACACCTTGGTATACATATTGATATATTTAACATTCATAAACTTTTTTAAATCACTCATAGTCACTGGATTAAGTCATCAGTGATGTCATCAGTGATGTCATTTGAGATGTCATCAGTGATGTCAGTGACCATGTCATGAGTGATGTAATATGTGAGGTCATAAGCAGTGCATTGCGGGGGCGCAAGTTATAGTTAGCTCACTAACTATAACAGCTGAATTTCACTAGTTGGGTATGAGCTAAACCTGAGCCTAACTATAACATCACTGTAACCTTTCGTTTTTTTCAGTGAACTTCTAAGTTTTTTACATTCCATTTCCTAACTATAACATCCCTGTAACTGTTGGTTTTTTCAGTGAATATATATATATATATATATATATATATATTATCTACTGGCGGTCGCCAGTAGATAGTTATAGTTAGGACCGATTATCCATAGGAAATTCGTAACATTCTTTTCCCAATAACTTTGCCGCCGGTTGACGAATCTTCGCAAAATTTTCAAAACTTATGGCCCGCTCCGGTCCGCTCCTATCTTAAAAGTTTCGGGGTGATTAATCAAGCGGGGGCCGAGAAAAAAGGGGTGTCCCAAAACGTGTTTTCTCCATGTTAATTCCCATAGGAAATTTTAGACACAGCTACAGCCCGAACTGCTGAATGGAATTACACCAAATTGGGCAAAAAGGTAGCGCTTGGTTCAGAAAGCGACCTTTTTTTTAAATGGTGTAAATCCGTTCAGTAGTTGCTGAGAAAATCAAAAATAAATGTTTCGATATTTAGAGGCACGGAGGATCCGCGGACCCTCCCGACCACGAGCTTTATTCTAATTGGCTGTCAACACTCCAAACCAGGAAGTGTTGGCAGCCATCTTGTGACTCGGTAGAACCGAGTCACAAGAAATTAGAATAAAAAACGCGAAAACAAAGAAAAGGGGGCAGGGTAGAAACACCCTGACCCCCTAGGCCTGCTCAGGGCCCAAAAAAGCATTTAAAAAAAAAAAAACGGCAAAATGCGCGCCGGAAACGCGGATCCGGCCGCGAAAAAAACAAAAACGAAGCACGGGCTCCTGCGCTTCGTTTAATTGAAGCCCCCGGGTGGGCCAGGTCCCGGGGGCAGTGAAAAAAAAAATGTGTGGGGGGTCCCAATCCCCCACACTGCCCCGGGGACCGCCACCCCTCGGGGCTTTGCATAAATATTTGCGGGGGCACACGGCCCGCCCGCAGCCCCAGGGACCGCCACCCCCCGGTGCTTGTTTTTATAAAGTTGGGGGGGCCTCTGAGGCCCCCCCAAGCCCTGGGGACCACCACCCCCTGGGGCTCACTTTAATTATATTTGCGGGGGGCACACTGCCCCCCCGCAGCCCCTGGGACCACCACCCCCAGGGCTTCTTTTTTTAAAAATAAATGTACCTGTGTGGGGGGGCTCGAGCCCCCCCACACGCCCCGGGGACCACCACCTCCCCGGGGCTATGTACAGATTGGGAGGGGGGCCGCGCGGCCCCCCTCCTGGAGCCAGTGATGGCCCTGGGGACCGCCACCCACCTGGGCCGGCTCCTGCAGTGTCCCGGGGTGCCCACCCCCGGGACACTGCTGTTTGCAATGACAGGACGGGAGCCTCGCGGCTCCCGTCCTGCCATAGCAAACTCTGCTTTGGTGTTTGGAAGAGAGAGCAGGGAAACCTGCTCTCTCTTCCAAAAACCAAAGCCGATTGCTTTTCCACACGGGGAGCTGCATCTTAGCAGCTCCCCATGTGAAAAAGCAATGCCGGCTCCCGCAGGAGGCGGGGAGCTGGCTGGGACCGTGGGGGCATTGGGGCTCCCCCCACGGTCCACAATGAGAAGCCATGCCCCGGGGGATGGGGTCCCCGGGGCCATTATTGGCCCGGGAGGGGGGCCACGCGGCCCCCCTCCCCTATGATTACAAAACAAAATGTAAAAAACAAAAAACCCGCAAAGGCCGGCCCTGGGGGATGGGGTCCCCGGGGCCATAAATGGCCTGAGGAGGGAGGCCACACAGCCCCCCTCCAATAATTTAAATTAAAATAAAACACTGGCCATGCCCCAGGGGATGGGGTCCCCGGGGCCGAATATGGCCTCGGGAAGGAGGGCCACGCGGCCCCTTCCATTATTAAAAATATATATATTTAGGGTCAGGCCCTGGGGGATGGGGTCCCCAGTGCCAATAAAATAGGAAAAGAAGGGGGCCACACAGCTCCCTTCTTAAAAAAATGAATTTAAAAAGACCGGCATCGCGCCGGAGGCCCCGCCCTCCCTGCAGCACTCTGCAAACGCGCCCCTGGCGCGTTGTAAGATGGGGAAGTAATTCCCCTTGAATACTGGGGTCCCTGGGGCCAACTAGCCCACCAGGAACCTCCAGTATGCCCCACGGAGCTGCCTTGCAGAGAGGTGTTCAGAGGCCACGCCCCTTTTACACCTCTCTGCAACGCAGCTCTGTGGCGCTTACTGGAGGTACCTGGTGGGCTAGTTGGACCCCAGGGACCCGCAGTATTCAAGGGGACTTAATCCCCCAACTTAAAACGCACCACGGGGCGCGTTTCCACAGTGGTGAAGGGAGGGGGCGGGGCCTGAGGTGACATGTGTGCAAACACACCCTGTGGCGCGTTTTAAGTTGGGGAATTAATTCCTCTTCAATCCTGAGGGTCCCTGGGGGCCAACTAGCCCACCACTTACCTCCAGTAAGTGCCACTGCACTGCATTGCAGAAAGGTGGCCCAGGCCATGCCCCTTTTTACACCACTCTGCAACGCAGCTCTGTGGCGCTTACTGGAGGTAAGTGGTGGGCTAGTTGGCCCCCAGGTACCCTCAGGACTCAAGGGGATTTAATCCCCCAATTTACAATGCGCCAGGGGGTGCGTTTGCGCAGTGGTGCAGGGAGGGGGCATGGCCTAATGTCACAGGTGTGGAAACGTGCCCTGTGGCACGTTTTAAGTTGGAGAATTAAGTCCCCTTGAATCCCGAGGGTCCCTGGGGGCCAACTAACCGACCAGGTATGTCCAGTAAGTGCTACAGAGTTGCATTGCAGAGAGGTGTAAAATGGGGCATGGCCTCGGACCACCTCTCTGCAACGCAGCTCTGTGGTGCTTATTGGAGGTACATGGTGCGCTAGTTGGACCCAGGGACTCTCAGGATTCAAGGGGACTTAATCCCCCAAATTAAAACCTGACACAGGGCGCCTTTGCGCAGTGGTAAAGGGAGGGGGCAGGGCCAGAGGTGTCGTGTGCAAACGCCCTGTGGCGCCTTTTAAGTTGGGGAATTAAGTCCCCTTTAATCCTGAGAGGCCTCCGGGTCCAACTAGCCCACCATGTACCTCCAGTAAGCACCACAGAGCTGCGTTGCAGAGAGGTGGTCCGAGGCCATGCCCCATTTTACCCCTCTCTGCAATGCAACTCTGTGGCACTCACTGGACATACCTGGTGGGTTAGTTGGCCCCCAGGGACCCTCAGGATTCAAGGGGACTTTATCCCCCAACTTAAAATGGCCACAGGGCATGTTTGCACACATGTCACCTCAGGCCCCCCCCTCCCTTCACCAGTGTGCAAACGCGCCTGTGGCGCATTTTAAGAGGTAGTTTTAATCCCCTTGCTCTATTATGTACTAGGGCCTTACAGAGGAGGTCATGCTAATCACAGGGGTACCCCAACGTATAGTGTTCCCTAGTGTATGTAGGTGTTTTCACTGTATTCTAAGTGTCTTTTAGCATACCACTGGCTCTAGGCCTGGTTAGTCAGAGTCAGTTACCACTAGTACCTGTCTGAAAAAGTTGAGGGCAGAGGATGATTTTGTAACAAGGCCTCTGTCTGCTCCTCTGTTGGTTCTTTCTGCACATGTATTGCTCCTTCCTGCACTTTTCTTCGTCTTTGAGGACTTCTGTTGCTTCTTTCTGAATTTCTTTTGCTTCTTTCTGTGCGTTTTTTGTTCTTTCTTCACATGTCCTACCTCTGTAGGCATAGTTAGAAACTAACATTTAAAAAACTTTGAAATTCACTTACAAAACCATAGGTTTCAGGCACGTTATAGTTAGAAATTAACATTTAAAAACCTTTGAAATTCACTGAAAAAACCATAGGTTTCAGACACGTTATAGTTAGAAATTAACATTTAAAAACCTTTGAAATTCACTGAAAAAACCATAGGTTTCAGACACGTTATAGTTAGAAATTAGCATTTAAAAACCTTTGAAATTCACTGAAAAAACATAGGTTTCAGGCATGTTATAGTTAGAAATTAGCATTTACAAAACCTTAGAAATTCACTGAAAAAACCATAGGTTTTAGAAACAGTTATAGTTAGTTGGACATTTCACTCGTACAAAACCCGTGAAATTCCCCCGTTATAGTTAGTTCAGCTAACTATAACTCGCGCCCCCGCAATGCACTGCTGATGACGTCACATATTACATCACTCATGACATGGTCAGTGACATCACTGATGACATCACCGATGACATCTGAAATGACATCACTGATGACATCACTGATAACATCATCCATGTGATAATTTCATGCATCTTCTCACACCCTAATATAACTTTTGATACACCCACTCTAAATGACAGACTGCCATTCTCAAAACCATAGACACTCCAACACCAATAACTACATACACACTCACTGATTCTTAGGTCTACACACACATCCACTCACTCACCCGTACAGTCACTCATACTTACGGTCACTCAGTACAGGACTATCATATGCACTCATACACCTATATAGACACTCACACACCGCCACTCATCCATAGAGGTACTCACACACCTAGTCACTCATGCTAATAATTAATCACACTCCCATTTACTCACCTATACAGTTATACACACACCAGCTCACTTACTCATACAAATACTAGCACATTCTTACGCTCTTATACAATCACTGATACAAGTACACACTCATCCATACAGCCACTCTCACAATCACACACTCTCACTTATAGCCATTTATATACTCCAACACACATATATACTGCCTTTCACATATGTAGTTACTCACACATGTACCACTGAGATATACATTCACTCACTAACACACCCGTACACACACTCACACACCCATACAGTCTATCCCAGATGCACTCTTGAAACCATGCACCCACGGAATCACCCACTCACACATCTATGCACAGAGTCACACACACCCCACCCAAACAAACACTCAGGCACCCATACACATACTCAGACAACCAATCAATAACCCATGTAGACACTCATGTAGCTATTCGCAAACCCATGCAGCCGCTTACACACCAACAGACAGACGGATACAGACATTCACACAGTTTAGTCACTAACCAATGCATTCAGTAAGATACGTTTAATCACTCACTTATAGAGTCAGTCACGCATCTACTAAATCATCCATTCAGACACTTATACACCCACTCATTCTTCAATACGCCTTTCCCTATATATATTAAACATATTTAAACTTTACAGAAACACACAGTCACTGGATGATGTCATCAGTGATGTCATCAGTGACGTCATTTGAGATGTCATCAGTGATGTCATCAGTGATGTCACTGACCATGTCATGAGTGATGTAATATGTGACGTCATCAGCAGTGCATTGCGGGCGCGAGTTATAGTTAGCTGAACTAACTATAACGGGGAATTTCACGGGTTTTGTACGAGTGAAATGTCCAACTAACTATAACTGTTTCTAAAACCTATGGTTTTTCAGTGAATTTCTAAGGTTTTGTAAATGCTAATTTCTAACTATAACATGCCTGAAACCTATGTTTTTCCAGTGAATTTCAACGGTTTTTTAAATGCTAATTTCTAACTATAACGTGTCTGAAACCTATGGTTTTTTCAGTGAATATATATATATATTATCTACTGGCGGTCGCCAGTAGATAGTTATAGTTACAACCTATTATCCATAGGAAATCCGCGACATTCTATTTGAAATAACTCTCTTGCCGGTTGACGTATCTTCGCGAAATTTTCAAACTTTGTGGCCCGCTCCGGTCCGCTCCTACCCTGAAAGTCTCGGGGGATTCGTCAAGCGAGGGCCGAGAAAAAGGGGGTCCCAAAACGCGTTTTCCCCATGCACTTTTCCATAGGAAACTTTAGACACGGCTACAGCCCGAACTGCTGAACGGAATTACACCAAATTTGGCAAAGAGGTAGTTCTTGGTTCAGAAAGAACCCTTTTGTTAAATGGTGTAAATCCGTTCAGTAGTTGCTGAGAAAATGAAAAGTAAAAAGTTAGTGATATCTATGGTCGAGTAGGGTCCGCGTACCCTCAGCGCACCCTGCGCGCACCGTCCCGATCACGAGCTGCATGTTAATTGGCTGTCAGCTGGCTGTCAACATTCCGATTCAGGAAATGTTGGCAGCCATTTTGTCCCTCGGTAGAACCGAGGGACAGAAACAAGTGCGCAAAGCGCACAAAGGGGGCAGGGTAGAAACACCCTGACCCCCTAGGTTTGCTCAGGGGGTCCCACAAGGACCCCCTGGGCAAAAAATAAATAAATGTTTTTTTAAAAATCGGCAGGATGCGCTCAAAGTGCGCGAATCCTTCCGAAAAAAAAGAAATCGAAGCGCGGTCTCCGCGCTCGATAGCTACTGGCCCCCGGGTGGCCCAAGTCCCGGGGGCATGGTGGGGGGATATTTTAATGTGTGGGGGCCTCAAGGGCCCCCAAGCCCCGGGACCGCCACCCCGGGGCTTTTTGAAAAATGGTGCGGGAGGGCTCTGAGCTCTCCCGCAGCCCCGGGGACCACCACCTCCCGGGGCTTTTTATAATTAAAAATAAAACCAGTGTGGGGGCTCCAGCCCCCCACACGCCCGGGACCGCCACCTCCCGGGGCACTAAACATTTAATATGGGGGTCCGTTACGGACCCTCAGAGCCCCGGGGACCACCACCTCCCGGGGCTGTGTACTGAATGGGAGGGGGCCGCGCGGCCCCCTCCTGGAGCCCTTGATGGCCCTGGGGACCACCACCCCCAGGGCCGGCTCCTGCAGTGTCCCGGGGTGCCTACCTCCGGGACACTGTAGTTTGCTATGCCAGGACGGGAGCCTCGCGGCTCCCGTCCTGCCATAGCAAACTGCTTTGGATATTGGAAGAGAGAGCAGGAAACCTGCTCTCTTCCAATATCCAAAGCGATTGCTTTTCCACATGGGGAGCAGCATGTCAGCTGCTCCCCATGTGGAACAGCAATGCCGGCTCCCAAGGGACGTGGGGAGCCGGCGGGACTGTGGGGGATTGGGGACCCCCCACAGTCCCCAACGGAGAGGGCCAGCCCCGGGGATGGGGTCCCCGGGGCAATGAGTGGCTCGGGAGGGGGCCACGCGGCCCCCTCTCCAAAAAAGAGAAAAAAAAAGTAAAAAAAATGGAAAGGCCGGCCCCGGGGATGGGGTCCCCGGGGCCTTAAAATGGCCAGAGGAGGGGGCCACGCTGCCCCCTCAAAATAATAAATATAGAGGCCATGCCCCGGGGATGGGGTCCCGGGGCCAATACAGGCCCAGGGAAGGGGGCCACGCGGCCCCCTTCCCGTTTTTTTTTTTTTTTTGTAATTTAAAAAGGGGTAAGGCCCTGGGGGATGGGGTCCCCAGGGCCCAAAAAGAGAAAAAAGGAAGGGGGCCACACAGCCCCCCTTCAGGGGACAAAAAAAAAAAAAACACGATCGGGCCCGCAGGCCCCGCCCCCTTCCTTCACCACTCTGCAAACGCGCCCCCTCGCGCGTTTGCAGAGGGGGAACAAATTCCCCTTGAATACTGGGGGTCCCTGGGGGCCAACTAGCCCACCAGGAACCTCCAGTATGCGCCAGGGGCTGCCTTGCAGAGACGTGTAGAGAGGCCACACCCCTTTTACACCTCTCTGCAACGCAGCTCTGTGGCGCTTTTGGAGGTATATGGTGGGCTAGTTGGACTCCGGGGACCCTCAGGATTCAAGGGGACTTAATCCCCCAACTTAAAACGCGCCACGGGGCGCGTTTGCACAGTGGTGAAGGGAGGGGCGGGGCTTCAGGTGACATGTGTGCAAACAGGCCCCGTGGCGCGTTTTAAGATGGGGAATTAAATCCCCTTCAATCCTGAGGGTCCCTGGGGGCCAACTAGCCCAACAGGTACATCCAGAACCACCACAGATGTCACCTCAGGCCCCGCCCCTCCCTTCACCATTGTGCAAATATTCCTCTAAAATCAGCCGAAATACGAATTCCGATTTACTCACCTGTTATAAGGAGAGACCTCAGTGCTGTATCTTTCAGCCCAGTACTGGTCCTGAAAAGTAATTTTAACCGTACTTACCAGTAACTTGAATTTCCTTCCATAGGCTAACATTGACTGGTTTCAATTGGAAATTCTTCTAAGTGTGGAGTTTTGGAACTTTAAAATATTCCTGTAAAATCAGCCGAAATACGAATTCCGATTTACTCACCTGTTATCAGGAGAGACCTCAGTGATGCATCTTTCAGCCCAGTACTGGTCCTGAAAAGTAATTTTAACCGTACTTACCGGTAACTTGAATTTCCTTCATAGGCTAACATTGACTGGTTTCACTTGGAAATTCTTCTAAGTGTGGAGTTTTGGAACTTTAAAATATTCCTCTAAAATCAGCCGAAATACGAATTCCGATTTACTCACCTGTTATCAGGAGAGACCTCAGTGCTGCATCTTTCAGCCCAGTACTGATCCTGAAAAGTAATTTTAACCGTACTTACCGGTAACTTGAATTTCCTTCATAGGCTAACATTGACTGGTTTCACTTGGAAATTCTTCTAAGTGTTGATTTTTGAAACATACAAATATTCCTCTAAAATCAGCCGAAATCCGAATTCTGATTTACTCACCTGTTATCAGGAGAGACCTCAGTGCTGCATCTTTCAGCCCAGTACTGGTCCTGAAAAGTAATTTTAACCGTACTTACCAGTAACTTGAATTTCCTTCCATAGGCTAACATTGACTGGTTTCACTTGGAAATTCTTCTAAGTGTGGAGTTTTGGAACTTTAAAATATTCCTCTAAAATCAGCCGAAATACGAATTCCGATTTACTCACCTGTTATCGGGAGAGACCTCAGTGCTGCATGTTTCAGCCCAGTACTGATCCTCAAAAGTAATTTTAACCGTACTTACCGGTAACTTGAATTTCCTTCCATAGGATATCATTGCCTGCTTTTTGCTGAAAAAGTTTCTAAGTGTTGATTTGTGGAACTTTAAAATATTCCTCTCAAATCAGCCGAAATCCGAATTCTGATTTACTCACCTGTTATCAGGAGAGACCTCAGTGCTGCATCTTTCAGCCCAGTACTGATCCTCAAAATTAATTTTAACCGTACTTACCGGTAACTTGAATTTCCTTCATAGGCTAACATTGACTGGTTTCACTTGGAAATTCTTCTAAGTGTGGAGTTTTGGAACTTTATAATATTCCTCTAAAATCAACCAAAGTACGAATTCCAATTTACTCACCTGTTATCAGGAGAGAACCCAGTGCTGCATCTTTTAGCCCAGCACTGACCCTGAAAAGTAATTTTAACCGTACTTACCAGTAACTTATATTTTCTTCCATAGGAATCCTTTGTCTGGTTTTCAGCAGAAAAGTTTCAAAGTGTCGATTTTCACAAACTACAAATATTCCTTAAAAATCGCCTGTATGACTTAAACGCATTCTTTCAACTGTTTACAGGAGATGCACCAGTGCTGGATCCAGGATCCAACACTGAGTAACAAAAAGTAACGATAACAGTTTTTACCTCCTAAGTGAATTTCCTTCCATAGGATAACATTGGTCATTCTATGAGAAAAAGTTTCTAAGTGTCAACTTTTAAAGTACAATAATATTCCTTAAAAATCACGACTGTAACCAAAACGCTTTTACTCAACTGTTTACAGGAGATGTCCCAGGACTGAATCTAGGATCCAGTCCTGTGGTTAGAAAAGTAATCCATAAAGTAACTAATTGCATTTAACTAGAAATTCACATTGAGCTGAATGTTGCATTGTGTTTGAAAATGTGTTGCCCATTGCAACAACTGTAACTACTGTACTTAAAAGTCTATTGCCTATGTGCAAAGTATTTAAACTACAGTAATTCATTCTGAGAAAGAATTTTTTGTAATGTATAATATAATTACAATGTAATTAAAAAATAAAATATGTAAAAAAATGTTTTCTAAAAAATTTCGAAATCAGTATGAAAAAAATTTATATAACAATTAATACATTTAAAAATTGTCATTTACAAAACCTTTGAAATTCACTGAAAAAACAGTAGGTTTCAGACATGTTATAGTTACAAATTAGCATTTAAAAAACCTTTGAAATTCACTGAAAAAACCATAGGTTTTAGGGACGTTATAGTTACAAATTAGCATTTAAAAAACCTTTGAAATTCACTGAAAAAACCATAGGTTTTAGGGACAGTTATAGTTAGTTGGAAATTGCACTCGTACAAAACCCGTGAAATTCCCCCGTTATAGTTAGTTCAGCTAACTATAACTCGCGCCCACAATGCACTGCTGATGACGTCACATATTACATCACTCATGACATGGTCAGTGACATCACTGATGACATCACTGATGACATCTCAAATGACATCACTGATGACATCATCCACGTGATAATCTGATGCAGCTCTTCACACCCTAATATAACCTTTGATACACCCAATCTAAATTACAGACTGCCATTCGCAAAACCATAGACACTCCAACACCAATAACTACATACCCACTCACTGATTCTTAGGTCTACACACACACATCCACTCACTCACCCGTACAGTCACTCATACTTATGGTCACTCAATACAGGACTATCATATGCACTCTTACTCCTATATAGACACACAAACACCGCCACTCATCCATAGAGGTACTCACACACCTAGTCAGTCATGCAAATAATTAAACACACTGCCATTTACTCACCTATACAGTTATACACACACCAGCTCACTTAATCATACAAATACTAGCACATTGTTACGCTCTTATACAATCACTGATACAAGCACACACTCATCCATACAGCCACTATCACAATCACTCACTCTCGCTTATAGCTATTTATATACTCCAACACACATATATACTGCCTTTCACATATGTAGTTACTCACACATGTACCACTGGGACATACATTCACTCACTAACACACTCTTACACACACTTACCCACCCATACAGTCTATCACAGATGCACTCTTGAAACCATCCACCCAGTGAATCACCCACTCACACATCTATGCACAGTCGCACACACCCCATCCACACAAACACTCAGGCACCCATACAGATACTCAGACAACAAATCAATAACTCTTATAGACACTCATGTAGCTATTCACAAACCCATGCAGCCACTTACACAGCAACAGACAGATACAGACATTCACCCAGTTTAGTCACTAACCCATGCATTCAGTAAGATACGTTTAATCACTCACTTATAGAATTAGTCACGCACCTACTAAATCATCCATACAGACACTTATACACCCACTCATTCTTCAATACGCCTTTCCCTATATATATAAAAATATTTAAACTTTACAGAAACACACAGTCACTGGATGATGTCATCAGTGATGTCATTTGAGATGTCATCAGTGATGTCATCAGTGATGTCACTGACCATGTCATGAGTGATGTAATATGTGACGTCATCAGCAGTGCATTGCGGGGCGCGAGTTATAGTTAGCTGAACTAACTATAACGGGGGAATTTCACGGGTTTTGTACGAGTGCAATGTCCAACTAACTATAACTGTCCCTAAAACCTATGGTTTTTTCAGTGAATATATATATACATATATATATGGATCACTGACAAAATATCGAAGGTCAAAAAATCGACCTACAAAACTATCGCAACAAAAATATCGATGTCAATAATATCGAAATCTTATCTACAACATGGTAAGTACAAAAATATCGAAAAAAATATCTATGTCAAAAATATCATTATCAAAAATATCGTTTTTTTTTTGTTAAAAATAATATGTAAAATAAACTAAATAATACTTATAATTAAAATAAACATAGTTAAAAATATTTTATAATATTTAAAATTAATAAGTAACATATATAATTAAATTAAACATTAATTAAACATATACATATAATATATAATATATATACTTACTTAATAATCAGTTTGAATAATTATTTTAATAAATTATAAATTATTAAAAAATATTATAAATTTCAAATACATCTATACACATAAAACAATAACATAAATAAAAATTAAATAATTATGTATAACAAATTAAAAAAATGTAATTTACTTTTAATATTTTTAAAATTAATTATATACTATATTAACTAAAATAATACAAAAAATATTAAATAGCGTAGGGAATAAAACTACTATTACAACCCCCAAAAAACAACAGTAAGAAAAATGTTGGATAGCGTAGGGGTAAAAATTACTATTCCCACTCCAGAGAGTGCAACAGTAGGGAAAGTGTTGGATAGAGTAGGGGTAACAATTACTATTCCAACTCCAGAGAGTGCAACAGTAGGGAAAGTGTTGGATAGCATAGGGGTAGAAATTACTATTCCCACTCCAGGGAGTGCAACAGTAGGGAAAGCGTTGGATAGCGTGAGGGTAAAATTACTATTCCCACTCCAGTGAGTGCAACAGTAGGGAAAGTGTTGGATAGCGTAGGGGTAAAAATTACTATTCCCACTCCAGAGAGTGCAACAGTAGGAAAAGTGTTGGATAGCGTAGGGGTAAAAATTACTATTCCAACTCCAGGGAGTGCAACAGTAAAGAAAGCGTTGGATAGCGTGAGGGTAAAAATTACTATTCCCACTCCAGTGAGTGCAACAGTAGTGAAAGTGTTGGATAGCGGAGGGGTAAAAATTACTATTCCCACTCCAGAGACTGCAACAGTAAGGAAAGTGTTGGATAGCGTAGGGGTAAAAATGACTATTCCCACTCCAGAGAGTGCAACAGTAGGGAAAGTGTTGGATAGCGTAGGGGTAAAAATTACTATTCCAACTCCAGAGAGTGCAACAGTAGGGAAAATGTTGGATAGCGTAGGGGTAGAAATTACTATTCCCACTCCAGGGAGTGCAACAGTAGGGAAAGCGTTGGATAGCGTGAGGGTAAAAATTACTATTCCCACTCCAGTGAGTGCAACAGTAGGGAAAGTGTTGGATAGCGTAGGGGTAAAAATTACTATTCCCACTCCAGAGAGTGCAACAGTAGGGAAAGTGTTGGATAACGTAGGGGTAAAAATTACTATTCCAACTCCAGAGAGTGCAACAGTAGGGAAAGTGTTGGATAGCGTAGAAGTTACAAATAACATACTTATAAATAAATTAATTTTTTAAAATAATTAATGAATTATTAAATAACTCTAAACTATTTACCAATACCAATAAATAATTATTAAAAACATAATTACCAATAGAAAATTTATTAACAATAAATTAATAATAAATACCAATAAATAATAATTAATAAATATTAATTACTAAATAATAAATATTGAACAATAAAATATTTTTAATAACAAAAAACATATAAATTATTAAAACTTAATTACCAATTAACTAATATTGAACAATTAAATGCTTTTTTATACCAATAATAATAATAATTAAACATTAATTATCAATTAATAAATAATTCTTAATATATTAATTAAATGTATAAATAAATAATATTTAATAATATTTAATTACCAATTAATGATAAAACAACAATAAATTAATCTTTAGAATCCAAAAATTGTAATTTAAAAAATTACCTATTAATAATTAATATGCAATAAATTAATTATCAATACCCAAAAATAAATTTCATCATTACTTAATTAGATTTCAATTACTTCCAAAAGTATTCCCCTATAAACGCACAACACACTCCAATGATAAAATAATACACTTAACATAATGATCAATTAATCAATTAATAAAAATTAATAACTAATTAATAATAATTAATTACCAATTATCAATTAATTAACAATAATATAATTATCAATTCCAATTAATTAAAATAAATTATAAGTTAATTACATTTAAATTACATGATGATCAATTAATCAATTAATAAAAATTAATCACCAATTAATAAAAATTAATTACCAATTATTAATTAATTAACAATTATATAATTATCAATAACAATTAATTAAAATACATTTTAACTTGATTACATTTAAATTACATGATAATCAATTAATCAATTAATAAAAATTAATCACCAATTAATAAAAATTAATTACCAATTATTAATTAATTAACAATAATATAATTATCAATACCAATTAATTAAAATAAATTATAACTTAATTACAATTAAATTACTTCCACCCTATTCCCCTATAAACCCACAACCCGCTACAGAACTTAAACGCAAAAAATAATTAAAATTAATTTATAATTCCTAAAAATTAATAATTAATTTAGTATAATTAAATTACTTCCCACCCTATTCCCCTATAAACCCACAACCCGCTACAGTACAAAAAAAAAAAAACTTCAAAAAAAAATGTATTAACATATAAAAATTGTATACATATATTTTTAAACAAGTAGAACACTTAACAAAAACACATATAACACATACATACTAAAAACATAAAATACATAACAATAATACAAATATCGATATTAGTAACATCGATATTAGTAACATCGATATATTTGATTTCGATATTACTAACTTCGATATTATTTACATCGATATTCAAAAATTCGATATTACTTACCTTAGGGTCGATATTCTGTCCATCGATATTCTTCACATCTATATTCTGTCCCTTCGATATTTTAACTTCGATATTATTGTATTTCGATATTTTATTTTCGATATTTTGACTGCTCACCATATATATATATATATATATATATATATATATATATAGATATTTTCACACAAAAACAAAGGTTACAGAGTCATTACAGTTAGGTTCACATTTTAGTTGCAATGATGTTATCAATGATGTCGTAGAAGATGTTATGAGTGATGTAATATTTTTGGGTAAATAGCAGTGCATGGCGAAGGCGGGAGTTATTGTTACCTTAGGGCAAGAGATTTACTTGAGATAACTCTAAATATAATCATGAATTTTTATGGTTTTGTGCATATAAAATGTGAACCTAACTATAATGTCCCCGTAACCTTTGTTTTTTTCAGTGAATTTCTAAGATTTTTTAAATTCTATTCCCTAGCTATAACATCCCGGTAACCTTTGATTTTTTCAGTGAATTTCTACTTTTACTTAACGGTATTTCCTAACTATTATATCCCTCTAACCTTTGGTATTCTCAGTGAATTTCTATCTTTTTTTAAGGTAAAGTTATAGTTAATTACTATCCGTTAATACAACCACCGCCACTCATGGCCCTCCTCCCCCGGCGGATTTCCTCAAGCGTCTTTTTCCAGAAATCTAGTGTAGATGTCCTCCTATTCCTCAGAATTGCTGAGAAAAAACATCTTGCTTTGCGTTCGCCAAGGTCAAGAAGTTAGGATAATTTGTCCTTTCCAGAAGTGGAGCTTCAACTGGGACACCTGCTATGTATATATTTACAAGTGCTTCCCGTTGAGGTTTAATTTTGTGAAATGAGCATCAGGGCCAGAATGGAACCTCACCTGCCTATTTATCCAAAAAGAGTCCACAGTTTTGCTTAAAATATCTACCCAATTGCAGTACTTTCTTCTGGTTAATTAGTAAATTCTACCTCATTGGGTAAATGTCTAGTGTATATTCTACACTACAGCTGCGTGATGAACCACAAGGAAATGTTTCCAGTGACCTTGTGTGCATTTCATTTCGGCAATGTGATTACTCCTCGAGTGTCTTCTTTCAGAAATCTGTGATAACATGAATCCTCATATAGAGAAGATGACAAGACTATAAAGAGGTAAATCTCCACCAAATAAGGGTACTTCTTCTTAACTATATGAAGTAAGGTCTCCTCAAATTCCTCAGCATCAAAAATACGTCACTAAAATCAACTGGAAAAGCTCTTGGGGGTAGCGGTGGGCGGCACACTCCTCTCTTTTGGCGGAGTTTGCAGAGCTTCTGTAACTACGCACTCTGCTTGGAACGTGAAGTTAATCAAAACTCTGCTGAATACCACGGAGCGGAGTTTAGCGGCACGGCAGCGCGGCACTCGCTCCTACTGTCTTAAAGTTAAATTACGGCAGGCTGCAGAAGCATATGTCCTGGGAACAGAGGAGCACCAGCATTCTTGAAATCACTGGAGAAACACTGCATCACAGGGGATCCATTCCCATCCTGGACGTAAATGCCCCAGCCTCAGTGGTTATGGTATAAAAAAAAATCCTATTTCGAACTGAAGGCAAAATACTGTGCTTCTGGTATGAGACACAAAAAAAATATAGCACAAAAATGTAAACGTGTTAATTATTTCCGCATAAAAGTTGCAAACAAAAGAAAGGAGTTCAGTTTAGAAGTAGTTGAAATACACCCTTTGGACACTCTTTAAGTACAAATCTCACTGACTTAGAGGTTTCATAAAGCACTGTGGATCGGGGCACCACTACTTCACAGCACTGTGCGTAGTTCAATGCATGATTTTATAACGCACCAGCACAGTGTAATCAAAGGAACAGCAGTACACATTTATCTAAAGTTCCCTGTATAAATTAAAATGATAAAGTTTGCTTTACTTTTCAGATGGTGGTGTAACCGCAAACCTTTCTTAGCAGTATTTCAACTGAGCACATTCTACATAAATGCTTCAGGCATTGTCTCTTTCAAGAAGTTACATCTAATGGATGTGGAGTCTCGTGCAGTTTGACCATCTAATATAAACGACCACACTTTTATGTTTGGTTTCATAAAGGGTAATGCTACTAATTTGTTTGCTACAGCATAATAACTGACTTTATAATATAGCCTGCGACATCTCACTTTTTGTCGTCATCTCACTTCCTAACACCAAGACACAGAAGGGCACACCAGAGCAGTCACCAAAACAAGGCAGGGGCTCGGAGCACCCATCACAAGGAAAATTATAGAAGTCAAAACTCAAAATGCATATCTGAGAGACCTGGATATCCCCAGGTCTAATCTTGGTTGGGGCTAACACAGTCTTTCATCCTTCTGAAATGGAGAAAAGGAGTGCCCAATGTACTAAAGTGTTATGAGAACGAGAGGTAAAATTGGCGCACTAAAGTGAGTGTCGACATGCTTTAAGTATGTGCATGCATAAATGCAGGGTTTGTGGGCGATGCAGCCAGCGCAGTAACAACAGAGAAAGCCTTTGTGCAGAGTCTGAATTTTTTTTTCGCTTTAACTGTGGCCTTTCACATTTTCGCAACATGTGGCTTACTTTCAGGTCAATCAAGGGGCGTGACACAACTTAAGTTGGGAAATATATTGTGAATTTCCTCAAGAAGCTGTAAGCGAACTAAAGTGATGATCTCCCGCTCAGCCGACTGGGTAAAAACATGTTACAAGTATTTAATTCCACTAGCAAGACAAAAAAATAAATACCGGTGTAATGCAGGAGGTACCGGGAAAGATTCTAGCTGCAGCTAAAGAAGAAGCTTTGTGCGTGGTAAACATTTGTCTATTCTCCATAGTGTGAGAATGCGGTATTCAACCCTTCTTCTGTTTCTAAACTGCATGCCTCAGAATCGCAATGAGGCTTGAAACTCAGCAAATGTGGACCTTAAGCTTGAACAGCATCCGGAAAATTGCCTTTCCACTTCAGGATATGGGCCTGAAGCAGTTTTTAGGTCGAGCCTCGAGTAGCGCGCAAGCGTTGCTCTGGCGAGACTTTATGTAAGGGGGTTTCAGAAGCTGACCACACGCTCGTGCGTCGTGGCCTTTCTCGGGCGGTTACGCGCGAGCAAAAGGCCATGGTGCACGAGCGTGTGGTCACGCCTGCTGCTCGCAAGCGCACAAGCGCGCGTGACGTCAGCTTCATTTTTTTATTTTTTTATTTAACTTTCAGCGCGATGCGCGCGCACCACTCGCGTCGCCCCCCCTCCTCCCCGCGCGTGCCTTCAAATGCTTGTTTGGTGGGTTGGGGCACATTTTGTGCGCGTTCTTCATGCTCTTGGCGTACACCAAACGCGACTCTACCTCAGATTTTGACTGCTGAGTGCCCTTATTTCATAGAATTGCACCGAGCCCGAGTGTAGCCCCATTACGTCCTCGAAAACTGCATTGGGCCCCCTCTGATGTTCACTTGCCCCAACGTGCACAACACTTGGATCACTCGCTTCCATTTCCTTCGTAAAGCGCCCTTCTAAAGTTCATAAGCGCCACCACCCAAAGTGTATTCTCAGCTACTTATCAAGCTTCTCGACTACTTTCTTTACATTACGAATTACATGCTCCACTCATGCTAAAGTACCCCGATTCTTAGATACCCCATCTTGCATGACCTCCGAGGTTTCTCGCACCCCTCCACGCCTCTAATTTCAAATGCACCATCTCCTGGGAACGTCGCAGCTGTGCTTAATTTGCAATGCACTGTGCTCCTTTCCCGATTTCTGAGCCACGCGCGCGCCCCGAACTCTCTCCCCACTGCTGCAGCCTGCGCTGCCCGGGGCCTGTGTGAGCCCAGCACAGTCGCACCAACTTCCAGTGCAGCTAAGGGGGGACCAGACGCGGGTCGGACGGGGCTGGCCACGTAGAAGCAACATTAACCATGCGGGGTACCCTCTTGCTCCCCAACGTCTGTAGCGCACACGAAGCTCCCGCTCTGGCCCCCACCTCACCTGGATCCCTCTGCAGGCTGGAAGAGCTCTCGGCGGCCGGACTTGTTTTTCTCGCTCCTTCAGCCACTTCTTGGCCCGGGAGAGCTGAGCCTGCCAGGATTGGTCTGTTTGTTTCTCTTTCCCCCCTCTGCCCCCCGCCCTTTGTCTCTATAGACTTTGTGAATGGAAACCCCTGTGCAGGACGCCTGAGCCAATGGGAGCGTAGGGCTCGCCTGGGCGGGCTGCGTCGCAGCCAATCACCACGTGAATCCGCCAGCTCCATTCACAGCTTCCCCCTCTCATTCATAAACAAGCATTGGCATAGCCAATAGGTCTCGCCTTTGGGACCTTATAAGTGTTTAGCCATGCAACAGTTAATGTTGTTGCAGTAAAGATATTGTGCTGCATAACTAAATACTTATAAGGTCCCAAAGGCGAGACCTATTGGCTATGCCAATGCTTGTTCACTGTAGTTCCGGAGATAGCGCAGCGGCGCCCCTCCCCCGCTGTCCCAGCTTGGCGCGGCAATCCAGGAGAAACCCGAGGCACAGGCAGGAGGGAAATAGTACAAACCCAAGGTAAGTGTCAGTCTTCCCTTTATCAGGTGGCCAGTCATATTACGTCAGGGTCTGTTCAATGTTAATTATTGTTGCATTAAACGGGAAAATAGTATTTTCCAGTTTAATGCAGCAATGTGCTAGCACCAAATGCCCCACTGTGCCCGGTAGCGGAACTATGCGGAATTGCGCTGATTTTGATGTAACTTCGCGTAATTCCACGGGGTGAAACTCCATGAGCTCCACCCACCACTGCTTGGAGTGCCTTTTGGTAAACTGTACATCATACTGGCCAAAGGCGATGACCTTTGCATACTATTACGGTTGGCGGTGCAGGGCCACACGGGCGAGCTTCTAGGTCATTGTGCACATTTGCAGACCCGTAGTAATTTAAGGAGAGAACCATGGACTCAGCTCTCACCAGGAGATGACAAGAAAGAATCAATCATCACAGTCACTACAGATTGCGCTCCAATAGATCAATGATGCTTTCACCCCACCAAGGATTTCAGATTGTTTTTCAATGTGGAATTGCTGAGGAAACACACTTGCTTTGCGTTCACCAAGCCAAGGAATTTAGGATCATTTGTCCTTTACAGAAGTGGAGCTTCAACTGGGGCACCTGCTATGTTTATATTTGTAAGCGCTTCCTGTTGAAGTTTAATTTCGGAGAAATGAGCATCAGGGCAAGAACAGAACCTCACTTGCCCATTTATCCAACAAGAATCCACAGTTTTGCACAAAATGTCTACCAAACTAGAGCACTTTCTACTGGTAAATTAGTAAGTGCTACCTCGTTGGGTAAATGCTCAGTGGGTATTGTACACTACAGCTCCATAATGGACCATAAGGAAATGTCTCCAGTGACCTTGTGTGCCACAGGGGGAGCCCAAATGTCCCCACAGCTCTAGCCGGCTCCCCCCTCCAGCGGACGCCAGCACTGCTCCCGCATGCAGGAAGCAGCAAAAAATGCTGCTTCCTGCATGCAGGAGCAATTTTTCATCTGTTTCCCTGCCTGGCATGGAAATAGATGAAAGTCCAGTCCCAGCTGACGAGAGCATTTTTAAAGCTCCAGCCAGCTGGGAGCGGACTTACTGTTTGCTCTTGCTTGGCGAGAGTGTTACATTTCTCACACCTAGTAAGAGCAAACAGAGGTTTCCCTGCTCGCACTAAAGCGGGCATGGAAACCGCTATGTCCCAGGGTGGGCACCTCGGGGCATAGCTGAGCCAGGCCCTGGAGAGATGTCAGTTCACCAACTCATTCTCAATCCCACCAAAACTGAATTCCTCCTCCTATCTACCTCTCTCTCACCTCCTCCGGTTCAATCCTGGATGGATCAGCTGAATTTACTCAACAATAAACCCGTCATTGTCGACAGCGCTAAATCCCTAGGTGTCATACTTGACAAAAGACTCAACCTAATCTCCCACATCAACTCCATTGCTAAGAACGCACGTTACCAGCTGCGACTTCTGTGGGGGATCCGTCGGTTCTTCCCGGAGAAAGACCTAAAAACATTGGTCCAATCGCTAGTTCTCTCTAGACTGGATTACTGCAATTCTCTCCTGACTGGCGTACCCAAATCTCACCTCTCCCCCTCAAATCCGTCCTCCATTCAGCAGCTCGCTTTATTTCAGGATCCAAACGTAGTGACCACATTACTCCTATCCTGTCTTCTCTTCGATGGCTTCCCATCGAGGCAAGATCCATTTATAAAACTGCCTGCATCACCCATAAAGCCTTGCACACTTCTTCCCCTCGTTACCTGGCGAATAAACTGAAAATGTCAGGAGGCTCGAGACCTTCTCGGAATGCAGCAAAGTTTCTGCTTGAGCCCCCTCCTTCAAAAAGGAAAGATCGATGGCTCAATCGTTCTCAGGTAATGCGGTGAGAATCTGGAACTCGCTTCCGCCATTGCTCCGTGCCACTACCTCCATCCAGATTTTCAAAGCGGACCTCAAATCTCTTCTCCTTCAAAGACACTTCCAGAACTAACACCCTCATTCTCAGACCCTCCAGGAAGCTAGTTCATCACTGTAAATTTGTAACATCTTTTTGTTCATTCCCCACCCTTCATTGCTGTGTCTGATATTGTGTTATTGCCTATATGGTTTTACTCTACCTCTCCTGTTTATTTTGTAACGTTCTATTTTATACCATTTTTCTCATGTAACGTAACTGGTTCTATTGTACAGCGCTCTGACACCTTCGGGTAAAGTCCGCGCTTTATAAAAATGCATTAAATAAAAATAAATAAATAAATAAATTAGGAGGGCTTTGCGGCCTCCCTCCCTTTCAATTGGATGGCCGGGGATGGGCCCTCCTTCCCCTCTTTTCATGGCCTGGCCCCGGGGAGGTGGTGGGAGGTCCAACTCACAGACCTATTCAGAGTCTCACACACCCACTCACAGACCCACTCAGAGACTCAGGCACCCACTCACAGACCCACTCAGACACTTATGCACTCACTTGCAGACTGGCTGACACACTCATGAAGGCACTCGCAAACCCACTCAGACACTCTCACATCCACTTTCAGACCCACTCAGATACTCATGCACCCACTCAGATACTCACAGACCCACTCAGACATGCATACATCCACTCACATGCCCGGTGAGATACTCACAAACTCATTCATACACCCACTGAGACACTAATGCACTCACATACTCACTTGCAAAGGTTACAGGTTACAGTATGGAAATAACATTAAAACCATAGAAATTCACCACAGGGACATTATCATTAGGAACTAGAATAATAAAAAAAACCTTAGAAATTCTCTAACATAGACAAAATAAACAAAGATTATAGGGACGTTATAGTTAGGAGATAGAATTAAAAAAGCTTAGCAATTCAATGAAAAAAACCAAAGGTTACAGGGACGTTATACTTATATACTTAAGCTCAGATTTCACTAGTATAAAACCACTGAAATTCAGCAGTTATAGTTGCCTGAGCTAACTATAACTTATGCCCACACAATGCACTGCTTGTGACCTCATATATTACAACACTCATGACATGGTCAGTGACATCACTGATGACAACAAATTTGGTAGAAAGCTAGATCTTTACCCAGAAAGTGTGCTTTTTGTGATTCGGTTTAAATCTGTTCAGCCATTCTGGAGAAATTAAGCTTTAAAATGTATAGCTATCACGCGACATTGTTATAGTGAGGGAAAACCCAGGGGGTACCAAGGGAGGTCCCATGGAACTGAGGGTTGTTATTGGCTGGCCGCAGCATAAAGATAAATGTTGCAGCCACCATTTTAGGACTCAGGACTTGGTCCTGATGCCCTAAAATTAAATGCAAAAGAACAGAGACTGGCAAGATGGCTGACGGAACAGGAGCCCCCTGTGTGAGCTCCTGAGGGCCAGGATCACCATTCGGTGTAAATTCTGCACTTGCCCTGGCCACGGACCCACCAAACCATGAGACTGAATTCGAAGAGACCGAGCTGCATAGAGGCAAGTTTATTTGACTCACGGAGGACTTACCAGCGAGAGATCACCTAGGAGCGCCTCTTGCTGACTCAGAAACAGGAGGACTTTGGGGGATTGCCCTCTGCTGATGAGAGACTGCTTGCAAATGCTGCCCAGATCACAATTGGAGGAATGAGGTGAGTATGCTGGTTCTCTGTACCACCTCCGGAGAGGGTGAGTCCAGAACAACTCTGTCCCCAGGGTACAGATGGCTTTGTTTGTCCAAGCGGCTGCAGGTCGGGGTGGGGGGGTTTTGGTCATGCTGCGGTGGCTCTGCCCAAAGTCATTCTTGGTCACAGACTAGTGCGAATCCTGCTGCAAACCTATGAATATGGCGGAGCAGGCTCTATGCTTTTGGCCCCTACCAAGCCCCACCCCGTGACTGTTTTCTCCCCTCCCAACCCGGAGCCTGTGAAAGGTCGGTGGCCCCTGTCGGGGAAAGGTGTTCCCAACCAGTCCTGGTGCAATAGGATGAGGGGGGGAATTTTGAGGATCATGATCGTTAAGCAGCGACAAGGTGAATAATAAAGGAAAGAAAAACCTGTGTTTCTGTCTCATGCCCCACATGCCCTGGAAGCCTTGGAGGGAATGTCCATCGGGATCCTGGTTACTCGATCCTTGGGGTGGATGCAGGAGTCCATCTTAAAATTTGAGCCTCCATCTTGAAGGCTGTATCTTTTTTTTTCCTCTTCTTCAGAGGTCCGTAAAAAATAGAAGGAGGACTATCTTTCCTCAGTGCACCGCAATAACAGAAAGAGGAATACCCAAGCCCCTCTATGAGAAACTAATAAGAAGAACACCCCATGTCCTTCTGGTCTCAGGCCCCACCTCTACAGTCTAGAAGAAACAGAAACGAAAGGAGGACTACCCAAGCCCACAGAGCGGCCATCTTGGAACACGCAACTTCCCCTCCACTATTTGTACCCTTCTAAGTCACCTATCCCCTGCACCAACTCTATGAATCTAAGAATAGCCACCCCTCCCATAAGTTATAACTGAAAAATTAGATCAAGAATAGAGCAACAGACCTGATAAAAAATATATATTTAAATCTCTTTTACTCAGATACATGTCTTAAAATGCTGAGTGACCTAAAGGGTCCCCTGACTCTCTGTCAACTCCTTCCACTCGAGCTTCCTGGGCCCACGTCTTGGGGTTTAACGAGCAGTACCCACCCCACATTTATTTATTTGTCCCACTAGTCCTTACACCATGTCTGCCTCCACAGTGCCCCACTCTCCTATGTCATTCCACTTGAAACCGCTCGGCCCGAACTCCTTTTACATCTCCTACCCCCGAACCTCTCAGCTGTCGCTTCCAAAAAATTCAAACACAATCTGACTAAACAACATCATGAAACACTCATAACAGATCTTTACTACAACTCCTCCAAAGGTCAGGAGAAAATAGGTCTCATCTTCTACACTACCCGACCTGCAAAATGGAATACAACCCTAACAAACTACCTACAGATAAGCAAAACCTCCAACATACCGCACACACACAAATTGATGATGTCAAACGCCCCCATGTTCAAAGGCAAGGCCACCATAACTATTTACAGTCTGAATCCATAATCCTCACACTTTGCAAGGCTCTCTCCCACGCACGCAACTCCCCTAAACACAACCTCCCACGCAGAAGTCATCCCACAAAAGTCATCCTCACAAGTCTCCCCTGAATTTACAACTCTACCCTCACCACCACCACAGTTTCTGAGCACGCCCCCTCTCACACTGAGCCAGATACCAACATCCCACCTAACCACATCATAAACCCTCACACCCAGAATTTTGACCCCCCAGTTAAAACTATCAGAACTGTTCAGAGCATCAACGTCAGTCCATCCCTTCAACATAGCTATTCTCTCGCTAACCCGCCCCTCAACCAACCACCACCCCACCCCCCATCCTCCCACACCCTTAAAGAAACCGACCAAACAGCACCCACTCCTGACAGGTACAACATACCCCCACGCCCTTAGAGAAACCGACAAAACAGCACCCACACACGACAGGCACAGCATAGACTCTCCCCTCACCATTCAGTACTATGTCCACACAATGCACTCTCTGAAACAGACCACAGCGGGGAAGTTACGTGCACACTCCCTGTTAATCAACCATCTGTCCTGCTCTCTGAGTATCTTGTACACCACACACCTAAAAATTTGCAGCTAAACACCCCCACACCCACCTCCTCTAACCAAATACCTGCGCTAGACCTAAATGAAAGACTAAGCCTTATGGAAAGTCAACTCGATAAAGTCACCAAAATCACCAAAATCCTAATGAACCTTAACACTTCTCCCTACTATGCTCACTGTTCACTCCTCTCCCCCTCCTGCAATGCCAGACATCCCTCTCAGCCATCAAAAACACAGCCAAATAGCTAGATTACTACACCTCTCAAAAACCAAACTCACAGACCGCTTTGATCAAGCCCCAGGATGTCACACAATGAGGCAACAGAGCTGGCCAAAATGTATCACATGACGCCAACCAGGAAAAAAGAACCTACCTCCAAAATCCATGTGATCACTGGTATTGGGAGAAACTTACCACCAGCCAGACTTCCAGCACACCTCTCTGATATCCCCAGGGCACCCCCCTCTCAGAAGCACAACAACTCTAGAAATATCAACTGCTTGCTCATAAACTGTAGATCTGCCTACAAACAAGCTAACTGAACTGGCTGAAGCCATTCTTAACCACAACATCGATATTGTATTCATCACAGAAACTTGGCTTAATGAATCATCTTACCTGATCCTTGACCTACTTGTCCCTCCTGGGTTCTCAATCATCAAGAAAGACAGAAAGGATCGACAAGGCAGTGGCCTAGCTATAATCCACAAAAATACCATTACAATGGTGGAGACTGTCACCTCCACACATAGCACTTTTGAATTTCTCAGCACTACTATACTGATGAAGAACAATAAAACAATGAATTGCCACCTCCTCTACCACCCTCCTGGTAACACTTGCCCCTTTCACCAACACCTATCAGGCCTGGTAACTCACTTCTCACTCTTCAATGCCAATAACATAATCCTAGGGGACTTCAACCTCCATTATAATGATGAGAAAAATACACTAATCATATCTTTAAACAAACTCTTACTTGACAACAACATCACCCAACACTGCAAAGAACAAACCCATAACAGAGGCTCAACCCTCGACTTCATTATAGCCCAGGAGAAGGCTATAACCATTAATAACATCCTCCCAGTCAACTGGTCGGACCACCGCATCATTCAGTTCCACTTAAACCAGGAAGGGCCATACACCATCCATACTAAGAAAACTCTCCAGGGGACTAGAAATATAAGCCAGATACCCCTAGCTGCTTTGGAAGAATGATCTCTAGACTTCCCCCAAAGACAGATAACCTCTCAACAAATGAACTCACAACCTACTTTAACTCTACGATGTCAACCGTCCTAGACCAAGTAGACCCTCTGAAACTAAAAAGGATTAGAGACACCCCCTCAAGGTCCTGGTTTAACAAAGACCTCAATACAGAAAGAAGGAAACTTAGAGCTGCAGAAAGACTCTGGCGAGCAAACCCATCCTTAACTCACCTTGACCAACTCAGAGCAGAACGCAGGACTTATAAAAATCACATCATGAAAGAAAAAGCAGCCTTTTTCCGCAGAGGTCTACACAAATCAATAAATTGCCTGAAATACCTTTTAAACATCATAAATAACCAGACTTCCAAACCACCCGATAAAGCCCCTCAGATCTCCAAACAATGCTGTAATATATTTGCTAAATTCTTGGGTGAGAAAATCACGATGATTGAGTCCTCTCTAGAATCCCACACTCAAGCATCTACTGAAATCACCCTCAACACCACAGATGAAGGAAATCCCACCTTGCTTCCCTCCGATTCCCAAGTAGAGATCTCCCCTCCTGAGACAAATGAGGGCAACCAAGTCCCCCTCTACCCCCAAATGCTGGAAAGTATTCAACCCACTCACGGAGATGGACATCTCTAAACTAATTGCGATTTCAAAGCCCACCTTCCACTTAGCAGACCCCCTCCCGGCATCTGTGGCAAAAAATCTTAAGCACGTCATTACCGCCCTCAGGACCTCTGTACCTCTGGACGATGATAATAAAAAGCTCCCTAAGTACTGGGGTTATTCCAGACTGCCTAAAACTAGGCCAAGTCACTCCACTACTAAAAAAACTGATGGCCTCAACAACTTAAGGCCCATCTCAAACCTCCCCTTCCTGGCTAAAATCCTTGAGAAATGTGTCCTGCTACAACTCAACCAGCACATCAACACTAACACTCTCCTGGATTCTCACCAATAAGGCTTCAGAAAGGGCTGTAGGCCAGGAACAGCAATACTAAATATAGCAGATGAAATCCACAAATGTATGGATGCCGGCCGTTGCTCCCTGCTCATCCTCCTAGACCTAACCGCAGCTTTCGACACGGTCAACTGTAAGCTTCTTCTTAACACCCTCCAACAACGGATTGGAGCGGACGGCCTGGTTCTGAAATGGCTCACATCATTTCTTCACAACCACCTTCAACAAATAAAAATAAACAACGTAACTTCAAATACCTCTACTATAACCAGAGGTGTTCCCCAGGGTTCAGTCCTCTCACCTACTCTCTTCAATATCTACATGGAGCCCCTCACTACCATAATCAAGCAAGCAAACATCCCCTTCCACCTCTATGCTGACGACATCCAGCTCTACCTGGAAATATCCTCTCTAGAGGACATACATCAACTAAATGATACACTTACAAAAATCTAAAACTGGCTATCACGACGGACCCCCAAAGGGGGGGGTTTGTTCTGAAATTTGCTGGTAGGGAGTTCCAGATTTTGGGAGCATTTCCCGAGAAACAAAAAGCCCTGGCTCTCTCCTTCTCGGGAAATGCTCCCAAAATCTGGAACTCCCTACCAGCAAATTTCAGAACAAACCCCTTCCTTCATGATCTTTAAGAGAAAACTAAAGGATCTGCTCCTCAATCAGCACCTTAACCCTCTGGAGAGTAAATCCTAGCACTCTCTAGCAGCCTACAATTCCAGTAACGTTCAACTCTGTTATTTTACCTTTACTTACGGCTGTCTGCTTTGTTTTTATTGCCTGTATAAATGTTGTAAAGCGCTCTGATACCCACGGGTCTTGCCAGCACTATCTAAAACTCTCTAAACAAAATAAAATACAAAAACACATATAAGGGGGCAGGGCAATGGTACACTGGCCCTTGTAGTGGGTGGGGTCCGAGAGTTTGGATTTTAAGCCCCTACAGGCTAGATCATAGTACCCTAAGTAACAATAACTAGCGCTCTCACTGTGCACCGCTAATTACCACTCATCACTCATTACATGTTTTATGACATCATTGATGACATCACTGCAACATCTCAAATGACATCATTGATAACAACATTCACAGTGGCTCATATATTTTTAGTGCCACTACATTACTGTGCATATGCTTCAAAGTTTGCTAATGTCTTGAATTATTTTTTACTGACATGCCTAACTGAAATTGTTTTTTTAATCCTCCCATGAACATCAAAATCATGTAGCAATAGTGTTATCCAAGCTCCAGCAATTGACCAGTAATCCTGTAATTCTGAGAAATGTGCATTTGAGAAGGAAGAGACTGAATAGCCTGTATTTAAATTGAAAGGATATGGCATTTCTTTGGGCTTAAAGAAAGCATCAGACATTCTTGAATGGGTCTCTTCCACCAATGGCAAGAAAACCAAAAGTTTCAGTGGGATTGCAAACTTTTATTGCCAATTTATCAAGGCAGTATTGTGAATTATAGTGGCGACAGGTGTTTCTGAAAAGCAGTGGGAGCTCTAGTGCAAAATGTTACACTAGAAGATGGACAAGAACACTTTGGGCCCAATTTACAAAGGTGCACTTGGACTTAAGTGTAGGTTTACTACCTTTGGTGTTCACAAAGGTAAGGTAACTTTTCTACTAGTAGTTTTACTAGTAGTAAAGTTACTAGTAGTAACTTAACTAGTAGTAATGTTACTAGTAGTAACTTACCTTTGTGAATATCAACAAGTAGTAAACATACACTTAAGTCCAAGTTTGCTACTTTTTCAGATTCACAATGGTAAGTTATTACAAGTTACTTTTCTATTAGTAAACTTACTACTAGTAACTTTACTACTAGTACGTTTACATAGTAGTAACTTACCTGTGTGAATACTAAAAAGTAGCAAACTTACACTTAAGTCTAAGTTTACCTTCGTGAATCGAGCCTCCTGTGTTCTATCTCTGTCCCATGCTTTATCAGAGAGTGAATGAATCGATTTAGTTCTATGAATGGAGTTCTTAGCTATGTACCAAATGGAGATATTTGCAGATTGTCACCAAGGAAACCTTTGAAATTTAGATTGATCATAGGACTCTATAATGTCTGCGGAACTTGCAGTTTAAGTCTCTCATTACAAGCAGCTAAGTTAATTGTGACATGTGCAGTTACTGCTTTTACCACACATGTAGCTATCAAGAATTTGTGATAAATGTGGCAGGTTGAACCTGTCGATATTAATTGGTCAAAAAATGACTGGTATTAACTGCACCATGTGGATTTTGGTGCTGTAAACTGAAAGCCTTCATGTTATTCTCCAAAAACGTCTAATCGAGTGATATTTATTGCACCTGATAAAGTCTGACTCTGCAGAGTTGGATTTTATCAGGTGCTATAAATCTCACACCATTTACAAGGCCGCTCATAATGAGGGCCTTAGAATAGTCGTCAAGCGAGAAGGGCATTTTTCTTTTCACAATATAAATTTAGTATAACCTTTATTTCTGCTTCAAATAATTTTCTTGCAGGTGCTCTGTCCCACTGTTATCCTTAAATGTCACCTATCTCTGACAAATCAATTGTTCAGTCCCTCCTAGAAAATGTCAGAGGCTCACAAAAAAGTAGAGCTTAAATGGTTAGAAAGGTCTTCTTTTTAAGATTATTTTCACAAGACATAACAATGCCAGCAAGCTATATTCAAACTGCAGAGGAACTGCAACTTGATGTGAATGATACATGACATGATTTAGCCATAAAAGGCCACTGAGAAGTCAAGACTATATGGACTCTAAATGTTCTACGTTCAGGTTGGTAGCCTACCTTGCACTCTGATAGCCAAGAATATGTCACCTCTTGCCCCTTCAGTGCTCAAAACAAAACCTTACATTCATAGCCTTTAGGATAGCTGCATCCTCTGACAGTAGCCCCAGACATGGCATATGATCCCTGCTGATTTCATAACTGATGTCCCAACTTTAGAAGGATATCAAGTTACTATATCATTGTTATGCTTGAAACATTCTCAGAGATGTCTCACTTCCCCATTTGCTTCTAGTTGAAGAAATTACTCAATGTTTTTCAACAGACATTTTTAGTCTTTACGCTTTATCACACACAATAATGTTTGACAGAGGAACCCAATAGCTATCACTTTTTTGGAAGGCTGTTTGCAAGGCTCTGGGGAATTGAACAAGTCCTCTCTTTGGTTACTACTCTATGACCAAATGGAATAAAGAGTGAACTGATCACAGTCTTGAACAGTATCTTCACTGTTACATTAATGCTATCCAATACAATAGATCATTTTACCAGCAACTATCTGAATTTTCTTTTTATGATGTGAATCATAATGCTTTCAATGTTTCTGCTTATAAGGTTTTCATCCCAGGGTTTTTCATTCTTCACCTCACATTGACCCTTCAATTCCAGCTGCCATTGAATATGCGAGACAGTTACAGAAACAAGAACAAAAAGAACTAGTCTCTGACAGTATACATCATTAAAAGGCTAAGATGAAATATTTTCTTGAGTCAATATTGGCTTCTTCCTCCTTTACTCCTGCCAGGAAGGTTTGGCTATTATCTCGCTGTCTTCTTCTTCACACCGTATCAGATAAAATTTTACCACAATGGTTCATTCTTTTTTCCTTACTCATCAAATCGATCATGTGGCCTTTCACCTAGAGTTACCTCACACTTTGAAATGATACACTATTTTTTATAATTCATAATTAAAATCTTATGTCTCTGATCCTTATCATCTCCCATCTTGGTGCAAGGTCAATATAGAATATGAGGTTCAAGAAATCCATGACTCCTGAATCTTTCCAAGTCGTCTTAAATTTGTGATACATTTGAAGGAATATTCATCAAGTGAATGTTCTTGAGAAGATGGCTTTTCATTCCATGTCTCTTTGTTGGTTTGTCATTTCTTCCAGTGTCATCCCAATAAAGGCGGAGGTTCCAGTGTGTACCAAACTGTTACACCTGTAGACAGAACTCACACGGGAGGGGCTTTGGTTCAACAGCCGCAGTTTGGTAATTTAGCCCCGCATCAGCACACTGGAAAGTAGCAGGTTTCTTGTATATTCTGCCTCTCTCTGAAAGGTATTTGCGTCTTGTATGCAGGGAGGAATCCCCTGTCTGTTTAGCCCAAAACCATGAGCAGATATTGTCATGCCCTTGACCGCAGAAGCCTCAAAGGTTTTCCACTGGGAGCTGAGTTGAAGTATCAGAAGGAGGATCAGAAATGCCAGATAAATCAAGGGCAGGATGTTAAACATTAGGTTTTTCTTCTTGTGCTTGCCATACAATTTTCCTGAGAAGATGGCCATGGTTACTCTTAGATCTATTCCTAACCAAGATGGTCATCATTCCAATTTGTTGTACCAGAACCTCACTGTCCAAGATGATGATAAACCATTTTTCTTTGATGTCATTTCTTATTTCGCTCATACATAAGGAGGCTTTTTGGGTCTAAAAAGGATGCGTCGCAACATTTTTTGCATTTATTAACCATCTAAGATTCCTCTTCTACCTGTTTTATGCACTTTCTCTGCAGCTGTTTGTGATTGGATTCTCTTGCTTGAAAGACTATATTTTGTAATCTTACGCTACACTGCCTCTGGGTAGTTTTGATATCTTGTTTTTAAACTCCTATAAAATTCTTCATCTTCAAACCTCCAATATCAGCTGAAGGTTCTTTTGCCCTTTGTGGGTGTTTTCCGCTAAATGAGACCCTGGGGTGAGAAACGTCTCCACTGTGTCCAGCAACTGGACTCATTTAGCAGAATAATCACACTGGAGTTGAGTTAAGAGGGCCTTTTTACAGTGTTTGGTTGTCATATGCATCAAGATATTTTAAAGAAACTAAATGTCGATGAAAGTATCTTTTAAAGTCATTGATCAATTATGATAATAAATGTAGTACAAGAAAGCTTAAATATTTCAGTAAAAATATGTACGTATGTATGCATTTGGCATTTTTAGATCACAAACCTGGCTAAAAAGCAGCAGAGCGTTGTTTCCAAGTGCACATCAAGTTGGTAACTATGATTAGCAATATTTAGTTAGTGTTATCTAGTAGGTCTATCACCATACATTCGTTCATTGCTATTAAGGTACTTAGAAATTTGGGAAAATATTTAAGTGCAGTTTGTGTTCCTGCGTGAAACACAGACTAGAGATGTGCCAAAGCGTGTAGTGGAATGGCACAACAGTATCGAACTGTCCCTGTAATTTTCATAGATTCGAGTACTCTGGCTTCTCTTGCACCGTGCCCCTTCCTAACCTGCTTTTTTCTGTGCTTTTTTTCATTTTTGTTGTGCTACTGATTTTTACTTGAAATCTTTCCTTAAGACTGTTTGTCTTTGTCTGTGCTTTTTTGGTTTTGGGCTTACTTTAGTTTTGTACTTTCAGATATATAATTGTTTAAGCTGTTTGTTTATTTTAGAAAGGAGCAGCCACTTGAATCCTAAAGCAAAGCCAGCATCACACCTACCACTGCTCTAGCAGGCCATGCAATCTGTTTGCTATGGAGGATGCAACTTAGCTAATTTTAATAGTGTGGAGCCCCTACCTTTTGCTAGTAAAAGTCATGCTATGGAAGGGCCACTCATTCTCATAGAGTGTGAGCCAGGATATGTGCAAATGAATCTACATTACACACACTCAGAGTCAAGTGGTCCACCTTAGGTTGAACCTCAAGTTATGGGATGGTGATCTGCTGCTGCAGCTTGGGTAGAAGTTGAGGTGATTGCACCAAGACAAATGAAGCAATGTTTACTATTTCCTAAATGTTATGATTATTCACCTTGTTGCGTGTTTGACCTACCACTCTTTATCCACAGAATGCATCTGCCATGATGGTAATGCTACAAGATGCTATAACACGTGCTTTGCACTTTCATAAATTTGTTCTTAAATTTGGACAGATTTGTGCAATTGCTGAGCTTGCAAAGTTTGAAAAATAGGCATAAAAAATGTGCCTTCCCAACTGTATCAACATTCCTGCTGTCACTTAGTGTAGCAAGAACACTGGCAGTTATACCTCACTAGCTCCCTCTGTGGGGCAGATGTGTTGTGTGCTTCCAAATCCACTTATGCTGGAGGACTTCTTGTGCCCTGGGGGATTGGGAAATATGCTGCATATTGCAGACTCATGGTGCCACATGGGTTTGCTGTGGGCACTCTTAGACATAGGACATATCTGAGTGACATAGAAGAAACAATTTCCTGTTATCAAAATGCAGAACCTCATTCTGCAGGGATGTGGATCGGGGTGTGCTGCTAAACATTGCCTGGGCTGTAGTAATCTGCAAAATGTGTGCATTTTAATGAACAGTAAAGTTGTGCGACTTTTCTAAGCAAGTGATAAACTTCAGACGTCCCTAGTGTTGAAATTTGTGAAGGTGGGAAAGGAGGAGGAATAACATTTGTAGGACAACAATAAGTGCAGACTGCAAAGACCATTTATATTAGTTGGATAATTATAAACAGAGGGGTGTATGACATTTAGAGGTACTGAGCTATGCCATTTGTCTAACGTTCTTCAATATGCTTAATGTGGGTTTTAGTAATCAGTGGCTTTCTTCAATCAATCAACTGTATTTGATTGTTGAAATATAATTTAAAAAGTCATATTACAGGGCAATAGATACTCATCAATGAAAAAAACATACATTTACTATAACATACTTTTGATTTTAAAACAGGTCCTACAGCAGTGGTCTTAAAACTTTGCTATACTGAGCCCCAACGGAGCACAAGGTTTTGGAGTTGCACTTCCCGCAAACTTTCGAATGGGAGGATAGAGTCACTGTAAATTCCAATCCAAATCTAATTTACAAAAATTCCACTTATACAAAGCTTTTTATCGACTTTCTCTGCAAAGCACCATCCAGACACCACCTGTAAAGCCCTACTCAGGCCACATTCTTCAGAGCACCATTCAGACACTATTCTACAAGACACAGTTTTGGGCCCATCTTCAAAACACAGATCCTCATCTCCCATGAAAAGCTCTGTTATACTTGTCAGCCTTAGGTTGTACATCCCTCAAACCTTTTTGCCTTCACCCTCCTATTTTGCCGATTTAGTTTTTGTTAACTTTAGGACTCAGTGCACTTTACCACTGTTAACCAGTGCTAATGTGCTTGTGCTCACTCCCTTAAAAAGTGGGTGGAAGAAAAATGTGAATGAAGTAACCAGAGACTATTGGATGAAGCCCCTATAAGTAAGTATGTTATACACACAATTTTTGTAAAATCAAAAGGCCGTTGATAGCATACAATTGATCTGGCATTGTCTGCCAGCCTTTCAAAGAAAGAGAGAAAGAAAGAAAGAGAGAGAGAAAGAGAGAAAGAAAGAAAGAGAGAAAGAAAGAAAGAAAGAAAGAAAGAAAGAAAGAAAGAAAGAAAGCTAATGTTGGGGTATTTGATTTCTCGCACTTTCACAGCTACTCCGTGTCACAATTTCTCACATAAAATGTAAATCTGACAAAAGGCATTATTGGTTTTCCATCAGATTAAATCACAGCACATATTCGGCACATAGAGTTAAAAACCAGGGCATCTATCTTGATGAAATGTTATGATGAGCCATAAGATGAATTTCAGAAAGAGCACATCCTTCCAAATATTTCCTCAAGCCAGCACAATGTCCTTGGAGGTACCTTGTTAAGCTCTTGATATGATTATTGTGTGTTTCTTTATTTGTAATGGACAAACAAATGCCAGTTGTTCAGACATAAAAAAATCCCATAATTAACAAGACCACAAAAAAAGACAAAGAAATATGAATTGAAATGTAAAAATCAAACGTGAAATAAATACAGCAGAACTGAAATTAAAGTCAAACAACCAGTGGCAAAGGAAATAAGTGTGGCTTTGATGTGCTAACACATACAAACCTAGGAATACACACAAGCTATTTGCATGAATTAGCATATTAGCGTCAGACCCATTAGCTATACCAATGCTCGTTTTAGTTTTAATTTTAGATTTGTGATATCCTTTTATGTGTACTTCACCTGTACAAACAAATAGCCGTCTTTAGACTGCAGCTTTCAAAGCAGGAGGAATATTTTGGATATTTTCAGACAGACCTCCTTTGATTTCGCTGTATTACAACATGTTTAAGTAAGAAAGACATTGATGTGATGCGAGTAGAAAAAAATAATTACAGGATGGGCATCTAAGCAGAACACACCCCTGCTACTAGCAATGAAAAGAAATGCAAACCTGCTTGTAAATTGGTAATTGCCAAGAAATCCAAGAAGCCGTTGCGTTTTAGCCTTGAATTTAGAGGAAAAGGCAGAACAACCAAGAGAAAGAATGCGTGCACTGCAATGAACAATAAAAAATAATTAAATCAAGAAGCACGGATTTATTTGATTTTCTGAGCCAGTTTTTAATCACGGCTTTTAAATTCCAAGTCATCTTTACTGACGTGTGTTCGTCTCTTTTCTGCATTACCTCCAGCATGCAGCAAACAGTAAATGCCGTTGTCTTTCATTGTGCTTTGCAGAGCGCAATAAAATGCAGGTTTATTACCGCGGGGTAAATCGCAAACAGAAATTAGTGCATCACCAGCGCAATTGCCTCTTCCGGGAATCTCTAGAGTGTCTGGTTAGAGTTACGACTAACAGCCGAATCTCGTATGAGAGGCCTGCAGCTCCACATCACACCGATCACTCCCAGCTACAGCTGGGAGGAGCAGAGCGTGGGCTAGTTTAAAATAAATAGCCAAATAGACAACCATCACCGTTTTTTTTTCTGGGTCACATTGATCTTTGAAACTTTTCCAAATCAGTACATCAGGACCAAGCAACTGAGATGAAGCATCCTGATTTCACAGAGAAAGATCGGCAGATATTTCAAAGGAACGAAATAAATTCGCCATATGCCTCGAAAACAGCCCTTAAATGAGAATAGTGCACAGGTAAGGGAGCCTGACCTTACTAGACGCCTGTTCTGTCCTTTCTATGACTAGCCATGAACTACACTCTTTTTCTCACATCTGCTGACAAATGAGTGATGTATATCCACAGAGTCACACGCTTCGGTCAACATTTTAATGTGCACTTGTCAACAGCTTTAAATCATTCGACCACATGACCACACTTCAAGTTATTTCAGTGAAAAGCTGAATGACCTGAGTAAGAGTGACTGCAATCATGAGTACAGTATAGTACAAACCACAAACTTTACTACCAGGTGGAGCTGCATTGCCTCAGTCACCTAAGTCTACAAGGCAATGCCAATAGCAGATAAACACTTAAGATACAGTAAAATAAAATGGAAACCCTGAATATTCATTTGACACTGAACAGCACTATCAGCATTTGTGAGAGAACCAGCACTGCAGGTCACAGGGTTATCAGCTGTTACTATGCTTCAATTGTGCTAACTATAGTCTTTCACCTCTGGTGTCCTGGAGCTGCACCAAATTTGGCAGCGCCGTGCTCCAACATTTTCAAAACGCAGGGATGCGCCGTATTCACAATGCGGGGCACCCCTGTGTTTTCCCTAGTGCTGGTGCTAAATTTAGCTGCCTAGCGCCAACACAGGCACCCTTGCACCATAGTGCAAGGGTGCCTGCGTTGCAGGGAATGATTGTTTATGTGCAGGAAGGTGTCCCTTCCTGCACATAAACAATCACTAATGGCGATTTGTTAATTTTATGTGTGCTGCAAAATGTAAATCGTCATTATTTAATGATTGTTCATGTGCAGAAAGGGATACCTTCCTGCACATAAAAAAATCATTAATGGCATTTTGCTTTTTCTATGTGTGCTGCAGAATGCAGCACACATAGAAAAAGCAAAAATGAGGAGAAATAAAAGTATTTCTCCACGTTTCACCATAATGCTTGCTCTTGCATGGCGTTAGTTTTTGGCGCTGCATTAGATTTACACCTCCTTGTAAATCTGGGGCAGCGTCAAAAGCAATGGGTGTTGTGGTGGAACGCCCACAGCAACACCCATTTCACGCTAAGTGATGCGTGTGAAGGGGCCTGATTTACATGGCGGCGTTAAGCCACAATAAGTGGCTTAACGCAGCTTTGTATATATCGAGAAGGGCATATGGTCACCAGAACATCACTAAAAGTGACGTTCTGGTGGCGATATCCCATTGTAAATATGCCCCTCAGATCTCAGCATCACACACAATAACATTCTAATCTCTAACCGACCAGTGCTATTTATTTTGAAAAGGAAAACCACTTTAACACACACATAACTAAGTGGGTCATTACGATGGCGGACGGACTTCAGTCCGTCTGCAATCGTGTCGGAGAGTGGGACCCCTGCAAACAAGGCGGCAGCTATATTTAACATTGAGGTGGGTGCTGCTAGCTGCAGCACCCGCCGCAATGTTTACATTTCCCTGCACTACGTGGAAAACACCATGCGGTGCCTGCCACATAGTGCAGGGAAATGGTGCCCCCCCAGTGCTCTCTTTCCCCTGGCCCAGGGATTAAGGGGGGCCGCTACGAGCCCCCAAATCTGCTTTCCGCATGCTGTTTCGTGGTAGGTTGACCACCGCAAAACGACCAGCGGAAAAGGGAAATCCTGACGGCGGAGCCTGCTGGCCAATGAGGCTGCTCCGACAGGCGGTCGGAAAATGACCTCCTGTTCGCCCACCATGGTAATATGGCGGGCAGAAAACTGGAGTACAATGGCGGCAGCCCACCACCGACAAGCTGTCGGTGACGGGCCTTCCGCCATCGTAATCAGGCCCTAAATACTCCTCACAAAGTTACATATCTTTTAAAATTACAAACAATGGGTAAAACTGTCTCAGTGTAGACCCTAAGGGATTTCCTTTAATCTGAGGGTACACTGATGAATTCAAGATATGATGATTCACTCATCCTATTCCCAACATGTTTCGGGTCATAAATGTGCCTCAAAGGGGTCTCGGGCCTTCAACAGGGCAATAGAAAAGGATTTCTACTATCCATCCTCTGCCCTCTGTCCATGCAGTAGAAAAGGAAAGAATAGGTCTTACTTCAACCAGGAGTTAGCTAACATTCTATGCTTTAGGGATTGTTAACCTCATGGTCTCATCGGCAGGGGACTCATCCTGTAGTTAAACATTCATCAGGACCAGGTGCCGCACAGTACCTATGTCAAGCCATGCATCAGCCAAATCCACACTCGGGCAATTTTAACTGTTAACTATTGTCTGAATCCTACACTTGTCAAGTATTGTTATATTAGAGCTCTCTTATTGCTAGGTCGAGACCTTCCTGATGGTACAGTCTTATCAGGGTGGGACAGACTGACCAAAGATGAAGCCTGTCACAATGATGAAGGTGAGGCCTTTTCATCCAATTATTTAAGCATGGTTCAATAATACCCCCAGTGAGTGTAGGAGTGAATACAGCTACCATTTTCATTGTGTGTTGAACTCCTCTTTGACAGACAAGAAGTTATGCATGGAATGCCCTTGGCTAGCACAGAAAATAAGATTAAAATCAATGGAAAGAAAATGCCGAAAAGCAAGATAATGCTTAAATTGAAGGTGTGATCCTGTGGAAGCAGTGGACAGATGCTTGCCATGCTGGACATGGGTGGGTGCAGGAAATATGTGCTGCTTGCTGATATATTCCAAATTAAATGCAGCTGTGAACTTGGTCATCAGGAGCTGGAGATCTTTTGTAGGCATATGGGAATTGGGAGCATTGAATGCAGCGGTCCTTCCCATCTGTAGTTGTCCCCAACTACAGGTCACTTCGTTTCCACCAGCTGAAGAGGAGCCCAAAATTATGGCATAGCTGCACTTTGTGAACCTAGTAAGTCAGTGAGATTGTGACATTACTCAATGATTCTATGCAGATATACCGACTCGGATTACCAGGCTTTGCAGTTTCCAAGCATTTCAGTTTGAGTTCAAAAGAAGGTAAGGCTAAACAAGGTCAATAGAGACTGTTGTGCTATGCCTTATCTGGGTGTTTTAAAATGCTCTTTTAAAAGCCTTAAAGCTTTCTGATCACCTGTAAAACTTGAGCCAATACTTAAGGAGTTAAAAATGAAATAATAATATTAATAATAATTATAATAATAATATTAATGTTTGACAAAATTCCTGAAGATGCCAAACTGAAAGCAGTATCTGATGCAAGTGAGATCCAAATCATCAAGCTTAATAGCCTCTTATTGGCTTAATAGGTGATTTGCAAGAGCCCAGAAACACAAACCACAATAGCCTTCAAAGGTTGAAGAATTCTAGAGATGCCTCCTTCAGGCTAAGAGCACTAAAGGGATTGTACATTGAACATGATTAATAACTGAATTATTGGTCATCTCGATAAGAAACAGATTTGATAGATTTGCTACTAACGTGCGACTTGTAGAAATGAAGAGACGAAAAATAAATATACAGAGACCGATATTCATATGTCTCATATAAATAAACTAGACACTTAATAACCAATGAGGAAACAATTGCTATTGTAAATAATAACAACTGTCTGGTCTACACTGTTCGTCGTTTTCTTTTTATGGGTGGATTACACATAACTTCCCTGTTTTTAAATATGTGAACTACATTTCCCACAATGCACCATAATAGGCAGCACTGTGAAAGTATCTAAGGTAATATCGAAAAAGGACTTACTAGTCATGATCAAAACTGTAAGATTGAAGCACATTGGGGTTTTGATGTTTGCTCCTACTGATGGAGCAAGGACTCACAAATGAGACTTGCTCGAATACAATCTCCTCACAGTATTAATTTATTAAAACTTGTATTGTCCATATTAATCCTTGCATTAACTACATGAATAGTAAGGATGCTTGCCTATGTGTTTAACTAACAAATAACGCTTGTCTATAATCTAAAATGGCCGCTAAAGCGCGGGAACCTTACTGCGCATGTCTCAACCATATCACATGGTGTGACGTCTCTCTTTGCTTGGTGGGAAACTCCTGCTTCTGCGCAGTGTGCATTAAAATGGCTGCTTGATGTTTTCACATGCTTCAGCTTGCTCTCATCTTATTATTAATTTGTCGTTTTCTTAACGCTACTAATGCGGGATAGAATTTATAAGTAAATGGGGATAGAGTAGAAAAAGTGGGTATACAGTGAAACATTTTATTTGTGATTTTAATATTTCCTTCTTGTACTTTTATTTGTTCGTAAACTTGGGCCAGGGGTTGGTGAACTGAAACTCGATAGACAGATGATTCTGCGCATGTGTCCTGCCTGCCTGCCAAAGAATAAAGATGAAGTCAACCTGGACGTCGTCCAAGGCCGCGACCTAATGACCAACATCGATGTATTCATGTTGTTCCTGTTGTCTTTGCAACTATGTTTATGAAGAATATATAACATTTGTCGTGAGACGGGTGGGAAATAAAGCAAATGTATTAAATTTGAGGGGCGGTATTTAAAACAATGGCCTACAGAAAATGAACCAAAATCATATGGTGTGAGAATCCACCCCCTGTCCCTGTCCAATCAGAGGTAGTGGTCCCATATTTTGGCAACATTAAGGGGAGGTACATGGGCGTAGAAGGGTATAATAGATATAGAATTAGCTAATTAGTTTAGAAGGAGATGCTGCAACAGAACAGGCGCTAATGCTGTCAGGCAGAAGAGCTCCAGACCGCCAAGCTGATCGATTGCAGACTGAATCCCTGTCCAGAAGAGGTCCTGAGGAGGGGGCGGCGGAGTCCATTAGAAGGGAGACACGGGAGAATCGAGGAGAAGCCGAGTATCAGAGAGGGGAACGACGCAGGCGTCGTTGTAGAGAGGTCACCGGTCCTGTCCTGAACCTGGAGGAGGTCTTTGCTCTTCATCCTTCCTGGGTCCTATTCTTTCCCAACTCCTTGGCCAAGGGGTTTGGTTCTCGCACTTAGGTAAATATACTTGCAACCTTTAGTTGCGCTGCTGTCTCTATCTTCTCCTTTCTGAGGGACCGTCATTAATCAATAATTATTATTCTGTGCTTCATCCTTGAGATGCGATCAAGTACCATGTGGTTCTGTAATTTACTCTGCTAAAAATCTTTAGATAAACATTTTAAAATTTCCTGACTCAGTGGTTATTTTCAGGATTATGTACTTTATTGAATGTCACTCATTTTAAACTTCCCAATTAGCAAAGGATTCATTGGTAAGTCATTACTCTTTAATCAGAAGGTAATTGGTAGCAGGGATTTTGATAAAGAGTACAACTGACTCACCAGCGTAAGTATTAGCGTAGTATGAATGTATGGGCCCAAGTGAGTATTTGGCGTATGAATGCTGTTTGCTAATATCACGCTGGATCAGTTTTCTGGTAATCAGAGGATGGTTACTTGTTAATTGGGTAATGAGAATTTTATTTTTATGAACTAACATCCGTGTATTCAGAGTTTGTTTTATGTTGTCTAGAATCCCCGGGGAAAATTGAATAGCAGATGGTAAGTGGAAGCCATACTGCAGTGAGGTTATCTGTCAGGCAGAAATAGTACTGAAAAGTTAAGCAGGACTATCAGTACTGGTTAGGGACTCTATGCGTGTGAGTAATAGCAAAGGAGTACGCTGGTGAAAATTTGATGTTATATCACCTAGAAAGGGTAACATTGAAGAAGTAACAGGTACTTCTGGAGCTTGTGTCAAGAGTAAACGGAAGGGTTTTACTCGTAGTGTATGTTTAGTAAACGGAAAGGTTTTACTAAGTGTGAAAGAAAACTATCTTTTCGAAATTTAGAGAAACTGGCACGATAGCGAATGTTATATGTTGTTACGGAAATTTAATTAAGATTTATAGAGAAAATAAGTTTTGCGTAAGATTTAGTAAAGGGAGGGTCAGCTGCCGGAGAGGGAGCTGACGTCACAAAACGCCGCGCTGGGATTGGTTGAAACAGCGGGTGTGGAAAGACTCTTGTAAAGGAGGGGTCAGTAGTCAGGAGCAGTACTGACGTCACAGGTGCCGCGCTGGGATTGGTTGAAACAGCGAGGGACAGAGAAGCGCAGATTGTAAAGGAGGGGTTGACAGACAAAAGTCACAGAAAGGCCGCGCTAGGATTGGTTCAGAGATAAAAGTTAACAGGCATTTGATTGGTTGATATCATAGAAGCTAAAATCTTAGTGGATAAGAGATTGCATGTTGAAACGCGATCCAACTTTAACAGGAACTCGACCGGATAGGAGATATTTAGGCTTTGCGGAATATAATTTTATACATCGAGATTTGCCCAAAATGTACGGAGAAAAGAGAAAATGTCATTTCTGCAAAAGATTAAGAATTATTTTAAAAAGGATAAACCAATCAAAACTAGGGAAGGAATTATCATTCCACCAGCTAAAACGCCCGCTTCATTCATGATGATGGAGAGAGGTTATCATACTTGTGTATGGATAGAGAATTGGATAGAATATACCAAAAATGATGGAATATTAGCATTTCCCGAGAATGGCACTTTCAATGGGAGAATTCTTCAAAATTTGAGATTGAGGATGAATGACCTAGAACCCAGACCTAGATTAACTCAATACAAAGCCTTAGAGGAATGGGAAACCGAGGCATTTGAGCGTGACCGATCCAGGAGTAATAGGGGTTACCGAGGATTTTTCCCCCAGAACCAACATGAGTCTAGGGACAGTCAGATGAAACAATGGAGGAGGGCAATGATTACAGAGGGATTGTATCCATTGTTAACAGCAGAAGAAAAATTAGGAAGCAAATGCACAGAAAAGACAAAACATTTAATGAGAAATGGAGATTCAGAAGATATTAAGGAAACCCCCACCATATCAGGAAGGGACAAGTGGATGGACCCCAAGTGCCCCACTGTTAAAAACTCCATTGGTACCACAGGTAATGCATGATTTTACACCTAGTAGGATACTTCACGATAAAGAAAAAGAAGCCCTAGAGAAAACCAGAGCAGAATTAATACAGAAAATAACACAGATAAAAGTGCATCCTGACTCTTTGACCATACCTGTAACAATTGGTCCAGTAGTCCCATTATATAGTGACAAAGGAAACTATCCTCCACCACTAGCTATGCCTACTCCTGTGAATATTCCTAAACGTGAAGCAGTAGTAATGCTTGAGGATCACTTTAGTGATTGTGAATCTACGATATCACTAATGGACTTACCCATTCGAGATTCTGTCAATAGTACTCCTAAAAGAGTTACACCTGGGTGCTCGAAAGACATAAACTTAATAACTTCATCGGGAGCAAAAAGTGTCACTGTAGTAACACCTGAAGACTTAGAAAGGTGGGCACAAGGATCAGATCAACAGTGTACACCTCCAAAAATGTTGGACATTTATAAATTAAAAATCGAATTAGAAGAAATAATAGCAGGAAATGTAGGGCTAGATCAACTGAATGCTTACGATGAAGAAGAATTATTGTTCATATGCAGGAGTATCACAAGAAATGCAAGATTATTCCATGAAAAACTATCAGACTTAGCACTGCAGATGGGAATTGAAATAGGGAGATCAAAAGTGTTGCAGAAGCCCTATAGAGCAGATTTTTCAGACAAAGATTTAGAAAATATGAATGCCTCTGGAAGAAAATTACAAGTAAAAGAATTAATGATAGTCTTACAGAAATGGGGAGATCTAGATAAATGGAGAACTAGATGGGCCAAGAAAAAGGAAGAGGCACGATCAAGCAGAACAGCATCTGAATATGTGATGAAAGAGACAGGGAAAGCAGACCAAATGTACCCGATGCGAGAAGTACCAGGAGGGGGATATGTACATGTCCCATGGAGCAGACAGGATATTTTGTCATTTACGAATGATTTTCCAAAGTTGAGAGAAAAACGAATTGAATGATACAAGCAGGTTGAGAGGTTTGTGAAGGTGTCAAAGGTATTGCTGAAGGATTTGGATGGTTTATTTGACATAGTAGTACCTGCCGATTTATGGACGGATTGTAAAATTACAGTTGATTGGCCAAATGAAGAGTATCCTAGAGATCCAAAGACAGGTGCCCCGTCAAATGATGTAATGAAAAAGTACCAGCAGGTGATAACTTACCTGAAAGGCAAAATACCGCCGAAAGAAACGGATTGGGTGAAAATAGACCGGACCACCCAAGAAGCCAGTGAATCGGTACACGCCTATTATGAGCGTTTATTGCAAGTATTTAAGCAGTATAGTGGATTTGAGGACATTGGAGATAAGAACATGAGTCAGTTTGTTTATCGATTTGTCTATGGTCTGAAGCCAGAGATTTGTCAGATGATTAAGCAGCACATGTTGTGTTAGCAAGGGAAACCGATCGATGAAATTTTGAAATATGCAAAATATTGTGGAGACGATATTGAGGATAGGCACAAGAAATTGCAGGAAAAAGTAATGTGGGCACAGGTGAAAATGGCCGAGAAACAGGGAATTAATTTGGATAATCCGAGTGAAAATCAAGGAAAGGATTCTGGAACGAGTGGTGACACTGGGAATGGTGGAAAAGTGAGAGGACGAATGAGTAGAGCAGAAGCTAAAAAGAAATTTCCTTGTCATGGATGCGGAAAATTGGGGCATTGGAAGGATGAATGTAAAAAGATACGGAATAATAATGGCCCAAATCAAAATTTAAATCCACAGACGCAGAATGACACACAGCAGGGTGTAAACCCTCAGAGTCAGTTTCCACCTGCACCTATTCAGGGTAATGTAAGCAGAGCAAAGCACGGTACAGACGTCGGATATCAAGGAGGAAGTGGTAAGAATGTTTATGTAACATCACAGTTTCTTTTACAGGACGATTTCTGTCAATACAGTTCATGACGGTGCCTAGGAGAGGGGGAGAAGGAGTGCGTACTTGGCGCATCCTTACCAGTAGATCAGTCAGGTCCATATGTTGAAGGGAATGTGAAAGTTAATGATATTACTTTTCTTTTGGACACTGGTGCTAGTCGGTCTACTGTGAGAACAGCAGACATTCCAGACCTTCCTCTCTCTGGAGAAGCTATCCAAGTAGTGGGGGTAGCTAATCGAAAGATTAGAACACCTCTTACCGAACCAATGGAAGTTAAAATTGGAAATTTCAGAGAAATGCATCAATTTGTAGTGTGTGATTCCAGTCCAGTAAATTTATTAGGCCGGGATTTGCTATGCAAGATGAATTGCACAATTTTCTGCACACCGGATGGTGTGGCAGTTCAGACCCCAGATGAAGATCATGTATATAAGTTTATGATTGCAAAACAAGGTACAGAGGTAGATGAGATGTTTTCGTTAATAACAAAAGATGAGCTGCCAGAAGAATTAAAAACTACAGTAAACCCCAAAGTATGGGATTTCACAGGAAAGGAAGTAGGACTTATAGCCAAAATAGACCCAGTTAAAATTACTGTAAAACAGGGGTCTTCAAACTGTGGGGCCCGACCCCCAGGGGGGTCGTGGAGTGAAAGAAAGGGGGTCGCACATTACCAGTCACACGTCTGCCTATTATTATTATTTATTCTTTATTACTGTTTTTTAAGATCCTTTGCTTTCGGTTTTAAAAATGATTGTTGTTCCAGCGTGCATGTTTTATGGCAGCTAGAAAGAAATACAAATACACACTATTAACAATCATAGATAAGGAGAGACAGGATATTTTCACCACAGGCATACCGAAAGCTGTTTCGCAGAATGTCCAGGTATGACAGGGCCGACCCTTAATTCTCTGCATGTAGGCTTTTTCATTATTTATCTCTCAAACTAACCACAAATGCTCTTGCTCACACCTTCATTTTATCAGCATTGCAGGATTGCTTGGGAGATTTTGCTTCTAAATTATGTTTTCATTATGATCGGCATATTCGCATGGTTCTAATCCGTGATTACATTTCCTGGTGTTTCCTATTTCTGTTCCTAAATAAGAAAGATTATGTAATCACTGAAAAACAATACTCCTGGAACAATAAGCATCCTCCTGTTTTTGAACAACTGAAGAATTTTCTGTTCCGGATCCTAGAGTTTCTTTTATCTGCTTCTGGCTTAAGCTTAAGACAAGAATTTAGTTTACCTTTCATCAGTATACCGTGTTCTACCACAGTTCCGAATTTTTAATACTGATCAACAACTATGTTGAGTGCAGAATATAAATAACTATGTTGTCATGGTAAGTATATATATTAATGTTCAGATTTACTATTCTTGGGTCCACCCTATTTAGGGGACCCCTGCTGCTCCCGGCCAGGGCCAGGTGAGCTTCTAATGTGGCAACAGGTATTCCTGCGAAGTGGAAGGCCCTTCACAAAGGTTGACTAGACATCTTTTTGTTGTTTATTCCTGTATTTTTGTTATAAACTGGTACTGATGAGGTGAAATCTTTCCTTGGTGTTACAGTGTGTAAAAAATGTCAAAATAATGAAGCAATACTATCCCAAAATATGCGGCATCACATAGCATTATTTATATTTACATACCATATAATTTAGTCGAGCTTGTCGCATAATTTGGTCCTCACCTGCCTCATAATTCCAGTAGCTCTGCCTATAGGTTTAGAATTTTTTGTCAGGAGGGGGTCCTTACGCCAGAAAATTTTTACTGGGGGGTCTCGGCATCCAAAAGTTTGAAGACCTCTGCTGTAAAAGAAGGTGCAATTTTCCCAAATACCAGACAGTACAAAATGAGTGCAGAAGTAAAAACAGGAGTCATTGAAGAAATCAACCGAATGGTAGAACAAAACATACTGAAAGAAGTAATGAGTAGCCCATGTAATTCACCAATAATGGGTTTAAAGAAACCTAGCGGAAAATATAGGATTGTTCAAGACCTGCGGAAAATAAATAAGATTGTGGACCCATGTTGTCCTATAGTACCAAATCCTGCAGTAATTCTATACCAGATTCCTTGGAGTGCAGGATGGTTCACTGTGATTGATTTATGCCAAGCGTTCTTTTCAATACCATTGCACCCAGACAGCCAGTATCTTTTCTCATTTAAATTTTAAAACAAAGTCTATGTATCGAATCGTGTTCCTCAGGGGTACATGGAGAGTCCTTCCATACTTAATCAGATATTGAAAAAGTGCCTTGAGAAACTAGTGATGCCAGGAAGCTCAGTCCTAGTGCAATATATCGACGACTTACTGGTGGCATCAAACACCAGAGAGGACTGTGTTGTTGATTCCATTGCACTATTAAACCATTTAGCTGAAGAAGGGCATAAAGTCTCACCAGAAAAATTGCAGTTTTGTACAACGGCAGTTAAATATCTGGGACACCAAATTGAGAGGGGAAAAAGAAGAGTAACCTCTGAAAGAGTAAAATTAATAAAGAAAATGCAAATGCCAGTAACACAAAGAGAAGTGAGAATGTTCCTAGGTATAGTAGGTTACTGTCGACAATGGATACTAGGATTTTCTCTGTTAGCTACCATTAATTAACATGACAAAAAAGAAAGCAAAGGATCCTGTTGAGTGGGATGATGAAAGTGTAGGAGCCTTTGTAAATTTGAGGAGTGCATTATGTTCAGCAGCTGCCCTAGGCATGCCTGATTATAAAAGAGAATTTGCATTATTCTGCCATGAAAGAGAAAATTGTGCACTTTCTGTCCTAACTCAGAGACACGGTTTAGACAGACGTCTTATAGCATATTTTTCTGCTACATTAGACCCAGTAGCAGCCGCGTTGCCAGGATGCTTAAAAGCAGTGGCAGCTACCTGTTTGAGCATTGAGCAAAGTGAGTCAATTGTGATGGGACATCCTGTGAAAGTGTTTGATCCACATGCTGTTGTAATTCTGTTGACAAGAACCCGAACTCAACATCTTACTCCTAGTCGGCTGACTAAGTATGAAAGAATAATAATGGGTGCTGAAAATGTGACCATGGTGAGGTGCACAATAGTAAATCCTGCTACCTTATTACCAGACCCATATCATGAGAAAATTAAAGATGACGAAGAAGAAGAACATGATTGTTTACAAGTCACAGAATTATGCACGAAACCACGCCCAGACATAGAGGAACAGCCCCTTAAAAAGCCAGACAGGGAGCTATTTGTCGATGGTTCATGCCAAAGGCATGAAGATGGTAAACTAACTGCTGCCTATGCGGTGTGTGAATTAACTGGAATAGTTGAGGCATCCTATTTACCAGGAGTCAAATCTGCACAAATAGTTGAATTGATTGCATTGATAAAGGCTTGCAATATTGGGAGGAATCAAAAAGTAACTATATTTACAGATAGCCATTATGGTTACGGGAACACAATCCTCAGCACACATCTTTTAAGTAATATGCAATTATCCAATTTGTTTTAGTCAAGCATAAATGATACAGAGAAATTTTCGAGCTTGGTTTCTTTTCTTTATTCTCTTTGTTCTTGCATCAGCCAACACGTGTTTCGTCGCATTCGAGAACACGGCGCTGATGTGGGGACCTACACGTCCTTCTTAAGTGCTCTAGGTTTGGCTCATGATGAAGATCCACGGTTAAATGCGACGTGGACATCGGAACATAGATTTTAATTTTCCAGTGGGATGGAATTATCACCACTGATAAAGGAACATTTTGGACTCTTGTAAGCCTTGAGAAAGTCGCGGGACAAAATTCCTTTGTGCGGTGTGTGCTGAGGATTGTGTTTATGTTTATGTTGGTTTCGACCACGTGTTTGGGGAGTCTGGTGGTTCTTCTCACCTTTCAGCACCGTCCATATAAATTTCTCAGAAATCTAAATAGCGTGTAAGTGCTACTCATTCTTGGAGCGCCATTTTACCTATAACCATACCACTGCACCGTCGTGAATTCAATATGGTTACGGGGTTGTGCATGATTTTGGCCAACTATGGATGCAGAGGGATTTCATGACTTCTTCAGGATCCCCCATTAAAAATGGAAAGTTTGTAAGGGAATTACTGGAAGCAATACAATCACCAAAAGAATTGGCTGTGGTGAAGTGTGCGGCACAAGTGTCAGGAGATGACTGGGTGGTAGTTGGCAACAGATATGCTGATCTAGTGGCTCAACATTGTGCCAAAAACAGATTGTCAGTCAATAAAAGGGTGGAAAGAATGGAAATCAGCTGCCAACTTATGCTGTATGTGCCACCTGAAACATGGAATGACGTTAAAAGATTGCAAGATGATGTTGATGAAAGTGAAAAGAATTTATGGATCAAGGTGGGTTGTTCTCAAAGAGGAGATGACGAAGTGTGGATTTGCGCTGATGGCAGACCAGTCATGCCAGACTGTTTGCTCTCACAAATGGGCAGAATGTATCATGGAGACACACACATAGGGAGAGATGCAATGATTAGGCTTTTTAGACAAAACTGGTACAATCCCAAATTCAGGGCTGTAGCAGAGAGTCTTTGCCAGAGATGTTTGACTTGCCAGATGCACAATCCAGGGAGGAAGACAATAATTGGGTTTGGGAAGATTGGAAAGGCAGAGGGTCCATTTGTAAGACTCCAGTTTGATTTTATTCAGTTACCACCATGCAGAGGGTTGAAATATGTACTAGTCATAGTGTGTCTGTTTTCAAAGTTGGTGGAGGCTTACCCTACCAGAAGAAATGACAGCATTACAGTCGCAAAACTGTTGCTACGAGAACTCATTCCTAGGTTTGGTTTCCCAGTAACTTTGGAATCAGATAGAGGAAAACATTTTAATAGTGAAGTGATCCAAATAATCTGTGGAGTATTCAAAATTGAACAGAAACTGCATTGTGCATATCGTCCAGAGGCTTCTGGAGTGGTTGAACAATTGAATGGCACTATAAAATCCAGACTGGGAAAAATGTGTGCATCAACATCATTAGAGTGGCCGGATGCATTGCCACTTGTTTTAATGGGACTCAGAAGCATTCCTGATAGAAATACCGGATTGAGCCCCCACGAGATAATGATGGGAAGAGCAATGAGACAAACACATGTTCCCACAAACAAACTGCTGAATATATCTGATGTCATGGTTCTGGATTATTGCAAAGGATTGGCTGACCTAGTGCGTTCTGTCTCTCACCAGGTTGGAGAAGACGCAGTTTCCAGGCAGCCTGAACAAGAACATGATCTGAATCCTGGTGACTGGGTGGTAGTGAAGAATCACACCAGAGAAACGTGTCTATCACCTAGATGGGGCAGACCGTGTCAAGTCATACTCACCACAAATACAGCTGTGAAGTGTGCAGGATTTCCTAATTGGATTCATGTAAGCCACACCAAGAGAGTACCAGACCCTGAAGAAGAAAATCCTCAGACAGCACCAATCACTGAAGAAGCTGAAGGTTGCCCAGCTGAAGAATCTCAGGCTCGAGATTCAAGAGAAGCTGAAGAAGAACAACCGAGCACAAGTCAGGATTGGGTACCGGTGGTAGAAATTCCTGAAGTTTACCACAGAACAAGAAGTCAAGCAAACTTGGAAGAAATCGAAGAAGATCAGATAGGTGAAGAAGAAACAGCTCAGGAAAAAGAAGAAGATACAATAAAAGAACCTGAGCAGGATCAGATAGGGAAAGGAAACTGGACTCAAAATAAAGAACTAACAAACTTTGACCAGGGACAGACAGGTCTAGAAGAATCCGGTCAGGCTGCAGAAGTACAAAGTGCAATAAGCCCTGATCAGAACCAGTTAGATCCAGAAAAGCATACAGAAAAAGAAGATCTCGAGAAAGATAAACATGAAGAAATAAATCAAGAACAAGATCACTTATTGGAAACTGACAGTGGAGCTGCTGAAGAGAAAACAATCAGACCTGAAAAAGAGCTAATAAGAGAAACAGTAATTACAGAAAACGAAACTGTGTTGAAACCTGAAGATAAAAGAATTTCTGAAGACGAAATCAAAGAGACAGTGCAAACCAAGAAAACAAGAAAAGGTGATCATTGGCCTAGTGTCATTAAAAGAGTAAAATACCACATAACAACCAGAAGTGAAGATCCAGATCAAGTAAATGAAGTAACAAGTCAAACCGAACAAGAAAGCAGAACTAAGACAAGAAGAAGCAAGAGACTGAAACTTGTGAATAACAAATTCAATGGTCCTGATTGGACTTACATCATTCTTGAAGATTACGAGAGCTCAGAGTCAAGTGAAAGTGGTGACGAAGGAACAAGTGCAGAACTGACGTACGAGAAAGAAACAAGACCACCTTGATTACGCAAAAGAGTCATATAAAGAAAAGCGAAAATAGATAAGAAGAGCAATCTTCCTTGTCGAAATGCCTGACGATAGAGTTGCTGGGAGACCAAAACAGAGATGTTGTAGAAGATGCTGTGCAATATGCATATGTAGTCTAGTAATGGTGCTTATAGTATGGTTAGTCCTGATCATAGCAGTCCCTTACCTTATGATAATGGATAAAAAGATTAATAACGAAACTAAGGAAAGGACAGCAAACATGAAGGGTAATAGAGTAGAACTAATGGCAGAAAATGAACCAGAATTTCATCATGAAATAACTGATAACGACACTAGTTTAAATGTTTTCACAAAGTTATTATTTCAATATGTAGATACCATGGAAGTTAGTAATTGCTATGTCTGTATGAAGTTACCCGAATCAGTAGCAGAAGGATTAACATATCATCACCTACCATTGACATATAGCATATCATGTAGTGTATTAGCTAGTTTATTTTATAGAACAGGGAGACTCCAATATTATTATTCAAACATAGATGTGATATTTTCTGAGGTTCCGATTCGAAAGAGTGTGAACCCAGTGCTTAGTAGTCAAGACGCACAGTTTATGGGAGAATTTTTCTTAACAATGAAATCGATAGATATAACACATGCACATAGACACACTCTAACATGTTCTTTACATGAAGAAGAAAAGATATTTTTGAATTTAGTAGAAGATAGAAGACAAGATTTCCAAAAGAAAGCTTCTGAGCATAAGGCTCATTTGCCACCTTGGGCTGACAAAGAGGGTAGTTACACACCTGGCAAGGCTCAAGCTGCAATGGCTCTGGATTTTGTAAAGACGGGGAAAATTTGTCTACATAGATTAAAAACTGATTATAACAATGTTTTCATCGGTACCAGTGAATGTGAACACAATTTCTTAATTCTTGGAGGTTGGGGAATCTAAGGAGGAACAGATTCAGTTTTTCCTGGGATCTATTATGTGTGTGGGAATAAGGCTTACTTTAGGCTTCCTGCACGGTGGTATGGAAGTTGTTATTTTGGAATAGTATTTCCAAAAATATACCACATAAAAAGAAACACTGGGAGCAATGAAAACTATGGCGAATTAACACGTAGTAAAAGAGCTAGTTTTTCTGAAATTGTAGGTGATATATTTGGTGCATTGATACCTTCAGTGGGAATAATTCTGAACTCAAGGAAAATATGTAAATTGTCTACAGTGGTTGATCGTTTATCAACGGATACTGCTGGAGGATTTCTAATGATTAATGCGGAGATGGTTGCGATTAGATCTATGGTTATGCAAAATCGACTTGCTCTTGATATTATATTGGCAAAAGAGGGCGGAGTCTGTAAATTACTGAAGACGAAACATTGTTGCACTTATATTCCTGATAAAAGTGCAGAAATTGGAACGTATATACAGAATATAACTAAACTTGAGAAAGAACTTCAACCACTGGAAGTTGATAGTGTATGGGAAAGATTGACAAGTAGTATTGCGTCAATTGGGACCTGGTTTGCTAATGTAGGGAAAGGATTTATAGGTCAAATTTTAGTACCCTTAGCAGGGATAGCAATAATAGTACTGTCAATAACAATATGGTGCAAATGCTGTAGAAAGAATGAATCATATAATGTGACAGGAAAAGGAAAGAAGAGAAAGTTCGATGAAATCGAACTTGAAGATTTGAGAAGTAAATTATACAAAAAGTTGAAAGGGAATGTGAAAAATAGAAAGTGCAAAAATGAGAATGAAACTATTTGCTAGAAGTTGGCATCTGATTGTGGGTAGTATTTTGATGGCTCAGAAACGCCATCAGAGAGGGGATTGATGGAGCAAGGACTCACAAATGAGACTTGCTCGAATACAATCTCCTCACAGTATTAATTTATTAAAACTTGTATTGTCCATATTAATCCTTGCATACACTACACGAATAGTAAGGATGCTTGCCTATGTGTTTAACTAACGAATAACGCTTGTCTATAATCTAAAATGGCCGCTAAAGCGCGGGAACCTTACTGCGCATGTCTCAACCATATCACATGGTGTGACGTCTCTCTTTGCTTGGTGGGAAACTCCTGCTTCTGCGCTGTGTGCATTAAAATGGCTGCTTGATGTTTTCACATGCTTCAGCTTGCTCTCATGTTATTATTAATTTGTCGTTTTCTTAACGCTACTAATGCGGGATAGAATTTATAAGTAAATGGGGATAGAGTAGAAAAAGTGGGTATACAGTGAAACATTTTATTTGTGATTTTAATATTTCCTTCTTGTACTTTTATTAGTTCGTAAACTTGGGCCTGGGGTTGGTGAACTGAAACTCGATAGACAGATGATTCTGCGCATGTGTCCTGCCTGCCTGCCAAAGAATAAAGATGAAGTCAACCTGGACGTCGTCCAAGGCCGCGACCTAATGACCAACATCGATGTATTCATGTTGTTCCTGTTGTCTTTGCAACTATGTTTATGAAGAATATATAACATTTGTCGTGAGACGGGAGGGAAATAAAGCAAAAGTATTAAATTTGAGGGGCGGTATTTAAAACAATGGCCTACAGAAAATGAACCAAAATCATATGGTGTGAGAATCCACCCCCTGTCCCTGTCCAATCAGAGGTAGTGGTCCCATATTTTGGCAACATTAAGGGGAGGTACATGGGTGTAGAAGGGTATAATAGATATAGAATTAGCTAATTAGTTTAGAAGGAGATGCTGCAACAGAACAGGCGTTCATGCTGTCAGGCAGAAGAGCTCCAGACCGGCAAGCTGATCGATTGCAGACTGAATCCCTGTCCAGAAGAGGTCCTGAGGAGGGGGCGGCGGAGTCGATTAGAAGGGAGACACGGGAGAATCGAGGAGAAGCCGAGTATCAGAGAGGCGAACGACGCAGGCGTCGTTGTAGAGAGGTCACCGGTCCTGTCCTGAACCTGGAGGAGGTCTTTGCTCTTCATCCTTCCTGGGTCCTATTCTTTCCCAACTCCTTGGCCAAGGGGTTTGGTTCTCGCACTTAGGTAAATATACTTGCAACCTTTAGTTGCGATGCTGTCTCTATCTTCTCCTTTCTGAGGGACCGTCATTAATCAATAATTATTATTCTGTGCTTCATCCTTGAGATGCGATCAAGTACCATGTGGTTCTGTAATTTACTCTGCTAAAAATCTTTAGATAAACATTTTAAAACTTCCTGACTCAGTGGTTATTTTCAGGATTATATACTTTATTGAATGTCACTCATTTTAAACTTCCCAATTAGCAAAGGATTCATTGGTAAGTCATTACTCTTCAATCAGAAGGTAATTGGTAGCAGGGATTTTGATAAAGAGTACAACTGACTCACCAGCGTAAGTATTAGCGTAGTATGAATGTATGGGCCCAAGTGAGTATTTGGCGTATGAATGCTGTTTTCTAATATCACGCTGGATCACTACTTTTGGAAAATAAAATGTTTTGTATTGTTACTCCTTGAGTGCTGCGTATTTTTGAAAGAAATAAGTGCAGGATATGGTCAACCTTCACGCGGGCACCAGCTGTATGTGTGCATCGTGCATGAATGATCTCTTTGTTCAAAACATTATTGGCAACATGGCGCCCACAACCTTGAAGATCAAAACGCCATTAGTGACAGCACGATGGAGGGATATACCCTTACCTAGGGTGACCAAACATCCCTGATTTCTCCGTGCAGTCCTGGTTTTTAGTGGACTGTCCCGGTGTCTGAACACTTTTTAAAATTTTAAAACATGCCCCAGTTGTGGGACAAAGGTCAGGTCATTCTGTTATGTCATGTTCTGTTATATTGATTTGTATAGTGCACTAATCACCGGAGAGGTTGTCCAGGCGCTTGGGCAGGTGTGTAGGTTGTAGTCCCCGAGGTGCATATATGAAAAGCCAGGTCTTTAGCTTCTTGCGGAACTCAAGAAGAGAGGAGGAGACTCATGTGTTGAAGGAGGTCGTTCTATGTCTTGGGTGCGAGTGAGAGTGAGGAAGGTGTTTGTGGGTTGGTGAAAGTGTATGCAACTGTTCAGGTATTCTGGTCCTGTGTTGTGCAGGGCTCTGTATGTGTGCGTGAAAAGTTTGAATTGGCTGCGCTTGTAAATGGGGAGTCAGTGAAGCTTCTTGAGGTGTGGTGTGATGTGGGTATGGCATGGGAGGTCAAGTATCAGTCTTGCAGCAGTGTTCTGGATTGTCTGGAATCTGTATAGGAGTTGTTTTGAGATTCCAGTGCAGAGAGTGTTGCTGTAGTCTAGCCTGCTGGTGATGAGTGCTTGCATGATTATCCGTCTGGTGTTCTGAAGCAACCCTTTGAAGATCTTTCGTAGCATGCATAGGATGTGGAAGCAGGAGGTGCACACTGCATTGGCCTGAGCCGTCATGTTGAGCTTGTCGTCTAGTATGATACCTAGATTTCTTGCTTGATCTGTGGGTAGGGGTCCTAGCTTCAATAGCCACTAGGTGGAGTCCCATGCGGAGGTCTTGTTAAAGGTGAACAGTGCTTCTGTCTTCTCAGAGCTGAGTTGTAGACAGTTGGTTTGCATCCAGGTTGCTACCATGGTCAAGCAGTTGATGAAGTTGGTTCTAGTGGTGGTTGTCTTGCCCATCAGGGAGAGGATGAGTTTGATGTCATCAGTGTAGGAGAGGACGGTGATGTCTTCTGATTGGATGATGTTGGCAAGCTGTGTCATGTATATGTGAAAAGGGTGGGGCTGAGGGATGATCCTTGTGGGACTCTGCATATCAATGTCTTGGTCTCTGATGTGAAGTGCGGCAACCTGACCATTTGGGTTCTTCCCATGTTGAAGGAGAAGATCCACTTGAGAGTGGATCCTTATATGCCAATCTTGATGAGGGTATTATGGGAGACCGTGTCGAAGACTGTGAAGAGTTTAAGCAGATTGAGGGTTGCTGTTTCTCCTTGGTCCAGGATGATTCGAATGTTGTTGGTGGCTGCAATGAGTGCTGCTTCGGTGCTGTGGTTCTTTTTGAATCCTGATTGAGTATTGTCTAGATAATGGTAAAGTTTCAGATGGGTTATAAGTTGCTTGTTGCTGACCTTCTCAATCACTTTGGATGGATAGGGGAGCAGGCAAATGGGTTGGCAGTTGCTCAGTTGATTTGGGTCGGCCTTGAGCCTCTTGAGGAGGGCAATGATTTCTGCAAGTTTCAAATCATCCGGGAAGGTGGAGGACTTGATGGAGGTGTTGATGATGTGGGTTAGGGTGGTGCTGATTGGTGATGCTGCCAGGTTGTGGGTGCAGGGGGGGCATGGGTCTGTTGGAGGCACGGAGTCGATGGTCCACATGAGTGCAGCTGTGTCATTTCTGGTGATGGTTGTCCATCTAGTCAGGTAGTCATCTTGGTTGGTGGTGGGTAGGTTAAGCAACACATTCTCTGGGGTTGGGTTGGTGTACAAAGTTGCTGAGGATGTTTGTGATGTGGAAGAAGTTGGATAGGTTGTCGCAGAGTTGTTGGGAGGCAGCGATGTTGTTGACAGTGGCTAAGGCTGAGGTGAAATCCTTATTGATCAAGAAGATCTCCTTGCAGCTGTTGGAACTTCCTTCTATGTGGTCCACTAGTGATTTGTTTTTGGTGTCTCTTATTTGCTGGCGATAGCGTTTGAGTGCAGTCTTGTAGGTATTTCCTTTGGTGGTGTTGTGGCTGGCTCTCCATTTCCTTTTTCGCTATTCAGAGTATCATTTGGTGTCTCGGAGTTCTTCTGTGTACCAGCTAGCCTGCTTGTTTGATCTACTATACTTGTTGGATTTGATGGGTGCAAGGGAGTCCGCGAAGTTCTCAAACCAGTTGTTGAAGTTGTTGATGTCCTTGTTGGGGTTGTCTCTGGGGCTAGGTTGATCTGGGATAAGCTGGGTCAGTCTGATGTTGCTAATGCTTTCGAGGAGTGTTGTGGAGCTGGGGGCCTTTTGAAAAAGCAGAATCTGCAAATCAAAATTAAAAAGTATGTTCTGATTTCACAGGTGCCTAGGAAGTCTGAAGAAATGGAAGTGATTGATCTGTTTCAGTCAGGCAGCACAGGAGGAAGATGACTGCAAGCTCCCAGCAGAGGATAGACAGGGTGGGGCGTGGGGAGGAGAGCTTAGGATTGAGTACCTGCCATAGAAAATGTCAGGTAAATGTAGCCTTGTAAATGCATGCCTAAATACATACAGCTATATATTGTGTTAGTATCTGTATGAATAAGTGAGCGGGTCTGTGTATAACTGTATAGGTGAATAAGTGGCTGTGTGATTCACCCTATGGGTGATAAGTAGGTGTGTGAGTAGCTCTATGGGTGACTGACAGTGTGTGAGTGGCTGTATGGGTATATGAGTGGATATATCAGTGGCTGTATTAGTGAGTGAGTTGGTGTGTGAGTTGCTGTATAGGTGACTGAGTGGATGTGTGTGTAGACCTATGAATCAGTGAGTGGGTGTGTAAGTATTGGTATGGGTGTGTCAAAGGTTTTGAGAAGGGTAGTGTGGAAGTTGGAGTGGGTGTTTGAAAGGTTATATTGGGGTGTGAGTGGGTGCGTCCTGTTAGAATAGAAAAATTCATGCCTGCGCATTGGCCTACGTATGTTAGCATTTGCGGCACCATTTTCTATGTAGGGGCCATTTTAAATCATGATCGAAACTAATCCTTTGCTATTTCTGAGAAACGGCCTCTATTAGGCTTCGTTTCTCCAAGGTTGGGTTTTGCTTCACTAATGAATAGACTGTTCTTATTAGCTCATACCTTTCCCACTAGATATGGGCCTTCTCCCACTTGTCTGAAGACGGGCCCGCCTGCAGTGGCCTTGGACTCTGCAACTTTGTAAGATATGAGTACTGAAATTGTTTTTTTCTCTTGTTTGCATTGCTTTACAGCACCTGCCTTGAAAATTCCACTATGGGCGTGTTCTAGCCAGTTATGAAATGTACTAAATGTATCTCTAAGCTTGTGGACTTCAGTCCCTCTGCAGCACTCCTTAGAGACTGGGCAGACCGGGCTCCGCTCTGAGTGTACTCTGAATAAACAGATATTGCTTTGTATTCTCTACTGTCTGACCGACTCTTCATTTGGTGTGGAAGGCTGAGAGGTGGTCGTGAGTGACCCGGGTGACCCTAATTGGGCCACTTCCTTCAGTTGGCACCCGAACAGGGACTCCTTCGGGTGAGTGACCCATCCCTTTCCGCAGACGAGGGGGGACGTTGAGGCCATCTTCGGGTCGGACTGACGGTTCAGGGATCCCTGTAAGAGGAGCATTGATTGCTCGCAGCTGCCCCCTCCGTCCTGCCTGACGGTGCCGCGCCCAGTGGTCATCCCGACTGGAGTCCTGAACAGCAAAACCCTTGGATCTGACTGTTTGGTCTGACAAATCGGCAGTGGAGAATTAGCTCGCTTGACCTGCATATATCAGATTAGTTTGTTTTGGTTCTTTGTGGATATGGTACCATTTTGGTTTGCATTTGGTACTGTCTGAGGACTGTCTTTGGGATAAAAGCATTTGCAATTGCTTTGCCAGGCATAAATAGTGAACTTGTTTTCTTTTGAGAATGTCTAGGATTAGTAAATTGTTTTCTTTGTGCTGTCGCTGTTGTTCTGCAGATGCTCGATTGGAAGAAGCTCAGCCGGCGCCTCCAGAAGGCACTCCAAATTTTGATATGTATGGGAAGCATGGTCTTGGCCCTATTATGTTTAGTACACTATGGCACAAATATACTAGGGACAATGCCGAGTTGCAGTGGCCGTTGACGGGCACTTTCGATGAACAAAAGAGTGGGTATTTACAGGAACAGTTGTTTAAAAGACGAAGGAGACAATCTATGTTTGATTCTCTCAGAACGTGGCAGAAGGCAGCTAGACAGAGATGATTGAAAATGGAAAAAGATGTACGAAAAGGAAAGATGCAGACACTGACTCAGAAAGCTGTAGCGTATGATAGAGAAAAACAGGAGAAGGGAGTTGAATGTGAAGATAGGAGATTTCGATTGCATGTTGATAAATCGTATATGGCTCAGGAAGAAAATGACACTTTTGTGGAGGAATTGTTAGACACCCGATCCCTGCCCCCATATGCCATACAAAGGATATATCCCACTGTCCCTGTGCCATCACAGCCACCTGTTAGTGCTGTTTCCACTGTTTCTGTATCTACTGCTGTCGTCTCGACGGCTGTGGCTTCGGCTCCAGTGGCGGCTCCTCGAGGGAGTGCTGTGGGGTGGTGAGGCGGGTCAGGGGAGGGGCAGGGTGGGGGTAGTAAACTCCGGCATACGGCCGAACGGAGTTAAGTAAACAAATAAATAAATAAAACGAATTACTTTGCGCGCGCTGCAACGCCAAATGGCGATGCAGCGCCCGCAATGTAATTTGTTTTATTTATTTATTTGTTTACTTAACTCCGTTTGGACGTATGCCGGAGTTTACTACCTTGCCCATCTGTGGCAACTGTGACTGTTAGCACCCCTGCCACACCTATTGTTTCGGCATCCCTTTCTCCAGCTCTCTCTCCTCCGGCGCACCCACCTGCGTCGCTTGTACCTGGCATTTCTGCTGCTTCTCCTTTTATGGTTTTTCACCCTCCGATTTCGTTGAGTACTGAGACACCAGTGCGTTGATTTGAGGATAGAGATTGGACAAGATTTAATGAGCATATGGGCCCTTTTGTACGGTCTGCGGTCGGGGATGAAGAGAAGAAGGTAGTAGCTAATTAAGTCGCACAGTGGGGTCGAAATCCTATTTACATTGTGGAGGATGTTTTGAGTGTGATGAAAGATTATGCAGCATGCTCTTAAACATATGTCCTCTACGTTGATTGGCCTTTGGCAGCAGCATTTTGGGGATGATGCGCCGCAAATTTTATTTGATATTAGGGATCGTGTGTATGCTAGCGATTTGAACTCAGGTCAGGTTTTTGGGAACATTGCCACGTTGGTTGCTTATAGAGGTAGGTTACATGACAAGAGCCCTACTACGGTATCTCAGTTTCCGATGCGGGAGGTTCATCCCATATATCACCCAGAAATACCGGAGTTAACGGATCAGCGAGGGAATGGCACTTGAGCGGGTGTAGCGGCCCAGTGTCAAGAACAGTGGGTTTACACTCCGTGGAAAAGAAGTGAGGTATTGTCCCTGAAGACTCAGTTGCCTGATCCTAGGAAAAATCCTACTGCATATTATAAAGAAGTGACCGAAGCTGCCTCTTCGACGGTGATGACTCTTGCTGATATTGAAATGATTTTTGGTTTTCTTGTTCCGGTTGATATTTGGAGGCAGGTTCATACTCAAGATCATGTTGCGGAGTTGGGTGGTACATGGGATCAGATTAGAAAGCCAGGTGATAAGCCTCGAGCAGAGATACTTGCTTTGCCAGCCGCATTATTACATATATGCATTCTCTTATTCTGCCGAGGAAAGTAGATTGGGATAAGTTGACGGATTGTCGACAAAAGAAAGATGAAAGTGTTTCTGATTTCTTCAGTCGGTTCGAGGAAACATTTTTAGATTACATTACAGTGGACAGGACCTGTCTGTTGAGGGGGGTGTTTGGTTGTTTGTCAACAGGTTTGTTTCTAATTTACTTTCCAAAATTGCAGCTCCTTACAGGCTTCTGAAAGTACTTGGTCCACCTCTTCCCCTTCTGTTACTTTGAAAATGGCTCAATACTATGAACATCGGGACAATGAGGAGAAAGAGAGGGCGGAGAAAAAGCATAAGGATTTAAAGACTAAGGTATTGTTGCAACAAGCATTTAGAGGGAACGGTAGAGAATGTGGTGGTCCTGCCCGACAGCTTCCACACACTAGTAGACAGCCAATTACGACACCTTTGGGGCTGAATCAATGTGCATATTGTAAGGAAGAGGGCCATTGGCATAGCGAATATCCTGTGCTTTTGCAGAAGGTGGCGGTCCCTAGAGGACAAGGTTCTCGTGGCCAGGGTCGTGGAACAGGTGAGGCTGATAGGGCTCAAAATGCTACAGCCTCAGAGGGTCGTTCTGATAACAATTATTTTGATGACCCTTGTGATGGACAGTGTAGGAGAGTAGGATCTGCCTCTTATGGTTACCCCCACTTTTTGCTGGTGTATCACTGTTTTTCGACTGTAGTCTGGCTGGGGCCCTGCTATTCAGGACCCCAGCCTAGCTGCTTCCTCTCTAAATTGATTCCCTGTACTTTAGGTACATCACAGATTGGATTCTGGAGTGCCCTTATAAGTCCCTAGTAGATGGTATACTATGTACCCACGGCATAGGTACCCCAGAGGCCTACCAGGGACTGAAGCATGTATTGTGCCACCCCTGGAAGGTCATCCAAAATGACACCACAGGACTGCTACTGCAGCCTGGGTAAGGTGGTGCATGCACCCCTTGCAGAGATATAGGTTCCCTATATCTCACCTAACACTGCACATAGAAACCTATCAGTCACCCCTATGGCAGGCCTTATCAATCCTGAAGGCAGGGTGCTTGGTTATATGTGAGAGGGTGCCCATGCATGAGCAGAGCCCCTCTGCAGCCCTCGGAATCTCCTATCCGGGGTTGTCTGTGGTGCAGCCTGACCATATACTCTTAAGTGCATTATATCTAAACGGTAAATGCTAACTTTGGGATGGCTGCACGGAAACATGTTGTGTTTGGTGTCAAACACCTTGGAATCATAACCCCACTCCAGTTCCTGGTGTGGGAGTATGATCCCACCCTTCTAGAGGGAGAGACATGACAGCACCGGTATACCCGGTACCAACTGAACAGAGCCTGGCATCACAAAATGGATGCTGCGGCAACAGACACGAGTCTGGCGTCCTGCTGCTGACCGAAACAGGACAATAGGTTTCCTGTCTCAGGGAGGTGTTACCACCTCCCAGACAGGCCTTAGTGGATTGGGGCTGGGTGGTGCACTCTCTGAGTGCTTTGAAGTCCTGCACTGGGGGCACATTTGGTGTCCTCGTGCATACCCCAGTTCAAACCGGTTGCAGGGGCTGCCCGCCCCTGCTCTGGTGCAAAACTGGACAAAGGAAATGGGTGTAGCCACCCCTCTTTCCAAACCCTCCCATAGGTGGGTCCCCAGAGTTAGTTCAACCCCTTTCCTTAGTATAAGTAAGGGAACCCTGGCAACAGGACTTTAGATATCCCTGGACGAAACTCTGAAGCTGAATCCTGGACCTTCGACGCTCTACATCAAGATTAGAGGACCGAAGAATCTCCCTTGGGGTCAAGGAGTGACTCCCCTGCTTGGCAGGCACCAATGAAGCATCTGTCCGGTCTGCATCACTGAAGCTCCCGCTGGATGCCGAAGTCTTTGCATCACCAGAGGTAGATTTCCAGACTTCCCTGAGGCTGCCCTGAGTCCCCAGTAAAGCTGAGGCACGTAGCTGTCGTAGGTAATGTGGAACCGTGACCCCTGGACACCAAGCACATTTGCAAGTGCATCAACTTCCTGACATCTCTTGAAGCTGTGCTTTGGGTTCTAAGTAGCCCTAGCCCCGAGCACCAACTGCAGTAAAGATCACTGGCCTACACTTCACGAGTGTCCCGTGGGCCAGCTCCAAGTGTGACCGCTTGAGGCTCCTTTGCAATCTCTAGTCCATTGGTCAGTGGGTCCCCACGAAGGCAACTCTTCAATTGCTTGGGCTTTTCTGGTTGCTCCAGATGTGCCCTGACTTACCCTTGCTGGGTGAGTCCCTCAGACCTTGCTGGTCTACACCGCAGCCTTTTCTTCACTTCCCCGTGACTTGCTGTTGCCAAGGCTTGTTGGGTCCAACCCGGTCGCCGACACCGCAGCACTCGACAAACTTTGTGGGACAACTTGAATCCAGCTCCTGGTTGTCGTCGACACCTCCTGGACCTCGTGGCTGAAGAGTCAAGGCTCGTGGCTGAAGAGTCAAGGCACACGTCAACTCACCTGAAGCACCCGACATCTGAGGGCATTCGACTATCGTGCCCCTGGTCACTGACTCTGTCCCCTCTGCTTTCACGTCTTCCTCTTCCTCGATCCAGGCTTGGATCGCTCCGGACACTCTTCTTCTCCACGGCAGCAGCACTTTTCCAGAGGTCGCCATTGAAAACGACGGCGATTCCCGATACCTTTTAACACGTATGCACCCGGCTTCCCTGGGTGAGGTAACTCGAGTATTTCGGTACTCACGTGGGTGTGGGCCCTAGAAACTCTTAAGTTTTAAGGGGTTAACTGGAAGTCCTCTCCGAAGTGTCCTTTTTCTTTAAAAATCTAACCGCAACTTTCCCCAAAAGAAGTCAATGGCGGCTCGCGGCTCTGTTCTCACACTGTACGCGTCCCCCGTGGGTCCCCTGTGTCACTACCTTGGGTGGTTCCTTGGGGTCCAAGCACTTCTACAGGCTCTAGGCCTTGTGTCTAGTTCAGTCGTGGTTCTTATACCACTATGTTAGTATATGGTTTGGTACGCCCCTAGGGCTCAAACGTGTATTGTGCTGAATACTGCTGATATTTGACTTGTAACTTATGTACTTGAACTCTAGCCTCATAAAGAGACTAGAGGGGTGTGTTTAAGACTAAATACATATATTTTATATATATACCTGGTGTGGTCCTCTTTCATTTGGTCACTCAAGAGATTATAGACTGGTAAAACAAGCTGCTTTACATTCCTCCAAGACTTAGCCTGAAGGCTGCTCTCCATAGCTACCACTAGGATAGCTTTCACTAAAGGTTGTCTTTAACCTATCATCCATAAGGGGTTGTTTGGACTGGTGCAAGGTGCCCACTATAACTAGTGGACAGCATATGCCAGGCCAACTTCTCACATTGGTGTGCATCGTGTGGGATTCCAGTTTGCTATTGTTTTACCAGATAATCTCAAGTGTGTGACTAACTGAAAACCACTAAAGGTACCTAAGGTACATATAAATTCAAGCTTAGAAATACAGTAAGTTCTACTGAACTTAGAGTTGTGTGTCAAGGGCTTAGCATACCCTTTCTACAACTCAAGAGAGTTTAGTAGGCCACACTAGAGTAGGTAGTGCATATACCACACCTCACTAGTGATGTCTTCACTGCCAGGAACCAGTGGGCTCCTGCCCTCCAAATATGACAACCTCCCATTCTTGGAATTGAGAGAGTTGTGCAAGATTAGGAAGCTGAAGACAGGCAAAAGTGCCAACACCCAACGTCTCATGGAGATGCTTCTGCTGGATGATCTCAGAAGACCCCTAGGGTCTGCAAGGGTAGGCAGAGAGGGTGGGGCAGAAGATGAGGGAGGGGCCAGGGGTGAAAATACCCAGGACCTGACCTCTGAAACTGGCCAGGAAGATGACAATGATCTTGCCCTGGATAATGCAGCTCCTCCTGCAGATGAGGAGGAGGATCAGAATGACCTCCCCTTTGTCCCCCCGGAAGAGTTGTGAGTGTGCCTAGAAGGTCCAGATCTCCTTCTCAGGAATCTAACCATTCTGACACCTCAGTAGGGACCTCTGTTTCTTCTCATAGGAGGGAATCCTCTCATGAAAGGAAAGAGAGACTGCTCAAGTATGAGGAAGCTCAGTTGAGAATCAGAAGAGAGCAGTTGGATATAGACAGGGAGTCCCTAGAGCTTCATAGACAAAGAAGAAAGTTGGGACTAGAGTCCCATGGTGGCAGCATCTTCCCTAGTGGTAGGGAAAGGTCTTATGACCATAGAAACCTGAGCAAGATTGTCCCTCCCTACCAGAGTGGGGATGACATCCACAAATGGATAACTACACTGGAAAGGGCATGTAAAGTTCAGAGGGTCCCCCAGGAGTAGTGGGCAGCAATCTTGTGGCTCTCCTTTGCATACAAAGGTAGAGACAAGCTCCTCACTGTAAGAGAAGAGGATGCTGATGATTACCAAGTCCTGAAGAGTGCCCTGATAGATGGGTTTGGCCTAACCACTGAGCAATACAGGTTAAAGTTCAGAGATACCCAAAAGGCACAGACACAGGACTGGGTGGACTTTGTAGATAGTGCTACCAAGGCTCTGGAAGGCTGGTTACTGGGCAGTAAGGTGTGTGACTTCAAAGGATTGTATAATTTAATCATGAGGGAGCAGATTCTTAATAACTGTCAGAACCAGTTGCTACATCAGTACCTGGTTGACTCTGATCTGACCTCTCCCCAAGAATTGGGAAAGAAGGCAGACAAATGGGTCAGAACCAGGGTGAAGCAGAAAACACAGAACCAAGGTGGTGACCAGAAGAAGCAAGATTCCAAAAACTCTGATAAGGGTGATGTGAGAAGTTGGCCTGGCATATGCTGTCCACTAATTATAGTGGGCACCGTGCACCAGTCCAAATCGACTCTTATGGTAGGTAGGTTAAAGACAACCTTATTGAAAGCTATCCTAGTGGTAGCTATGGAGAGCAGCCTTCAGGCTAAGTCTTGAAGGAATGTAAAGCAGCTTGTTTTACCAGTCTATAATCTCTTGAGTGACCAAATGAAAGAGCACCACACCAGGTATATATTCAAAATATATGTATTTATTACTAAACACACCCCTCTAGTCTCTTTATGAGGCTAGAGTTCGAAGTACATAGGTTATAAGATCTTAAATCACAGTAATAGCACAAATACACGTTTGGGCCCTAGGGGCGTACCAAACCATATACCAATAAAGTGGTATGCGAACCACGACTGAACTAGACACTAGGCCTAGAGCCTCTAGAAGTGCTTGGACCACAAGGAACCACCCAAGGTAGTGACACAGGGGACCCACGGGAGACGCGTGCAGTGTAAATACACAACCGCGATACGCCGTTAACTTCTATGGAGAAAGTCGGGATCGGGAAAATAGAGGAAAGGGACACTTAAAAGAGGACTAGGACAAAACCCTTTGAGATCTAGGACTTTGAAGAGTCTCTACCCACGGGAGCACCGGAGTACTCGTGTTACCTCACCCAGGGAAGCCGGGTGCATAGGTGCCTTTCGGGGTCGGGTTTCGTCGTCGGTTCTTATGGCGATCTGCTGCAAAGTGCTGCTGGCGACCAGGAGAAAAGTGTCCGGGTGGATCCAAGAGTGGATCGGAGTTCTGAAGAACCTGAAAGCAGAGGGGACAGAGTCTGGGTCACTAGCCAGTGACCAGGGAGGCGATGGACAGATGCCCACCGATGTCGAGTGCTTCAGGTTCGATGACGGTCGTCTTGACTCTTCAGCCACGAGGTCCGGGAGGCGTTGTCGGCAACCAGGAGCAGGATTCGGGCTGTTGCTCGATGTCTGTCGAGTGCAGAGGTGTCGGCGACCAGATTGGACCCAACAAGCCTTGGCAACGGCAAGTCTTGAGTAAGATGTAGATCGTCGATGATGCAGACCAGCAAGGTCTGGGGAACTCACCCAGCGAGGGTAAGTGAGGGCAGGCCTGGAGCAACCAGACTGCCAAGTAAAGAAAAGATTGGCCTTCGTTAAGGGCTACTAGCCAACGGGCTAGCGACCGCGAAGGAGCCTCGTGACGCCGCACGTGGAGCTGGCTTACAGGACACTCGTGGAGTGGGGGCCAGTGATCTTCGGTGCAGGTGGTGCTGGAGGCTAGGGCTACTCGGAGCCCAAAGCACGACTTCTTGGGAGACCCAGAAGATGGTGCACTTGCAAATGTGCTCGGTGTCCAGGGGTCACGGTCTCAAGTCACCCACGATAGCCACGGGCCTCAGCTTTGCTGGGGACTCAGGGTAGCCTCGGGGAAGTCTGAGAATCCACCTCTGGTGATGCGATGACTTCGGCGTCCGACAGGAGCTTCAGTGATGCGAACCGGACAGATGCTTCTTTGGTGCCTGCCAAGCAGGGGAGTCACTCCTTGACCCCAAGGGAGATTCTTCAGTCCTCTAATCGTGAGTAGAGCGTCGAAGGTCCAGGATTCTGTTTCAGAGTTTCGTCCAGGTATAATCTAAAGTCCTAGGGACTGGGTTCCTACCTTTATTCTAAAAATAGGGGATGGACTACTCTGTGGCCCCACCTATGGGTGGGTCAGGGCAGAGGGGTGGCTACACCCCTTTCCCTTTGTCCAGTTCGCGCCAAAGCAGGGGCTGCAAGCCCCTGATCCGGTTTGAACTGGGGTATGCACAGGGACACCAAATGTGCCCCCAGTGCAGGACTTCAAAGCACCCGAAAGTGCTCCCGCCCAGCCCCAATACACATTGTCCTGTCTGGGGAGGTGGTCACACCTCCCTGGGACAGGAAACCTATTGTCCAGGCCTCCCCTGCCGGAGTTTCGTCCAGCAGCAGGAGGCCAGACTCGTGTCTGTGGCAGCAGCATCCATTTTGTGATGCCAGGGCTCTGGAAAGAAGTTACCGGACTCGTCAGAGTTAACATGCCTTTCCCTCTAGAAGGGTGGAATGCTACCCCCGCCGCCAGGATTGGCGGGGGGTAGTATTCCAAGATGTTTGACACCAAACACGACATGTTTAGGTGCAGCCATTCCATAGTTAGCATTTTACCGCGAGGATATAATGCGTTTAAGAGTATATGGTCAGGCTGCACTACAAACAGCATCAGAGATGGTCTCCGAACGCTGCAGAGGGGCCCTGCTCATGCAGGGGCACCCTCTCACATAGGAACCATGCACTCTGCCTTTAGGATTGATAAGGCCTGCCTTAGGAGTGACTGATAGGTTTATATGTGTGTATGTATTTAGTGATATAGGTAACCTATACCACAGCAAGGGGTGCATGCACCACCTTACCCAGGCTGCAGTAGCAGACCTGTGGTGTCAGTTTGGATGGCCTACCAGGGATGGCATAATACATGCTGCAGCCCCTGGCAGGCCTCTGAGGTACCTATGCCCTTGGTACATAGTATACCATATACTAGGGACTTACAAGGGCACTCCAGATCCCAATCAGTGATGTGCCTAAGGCACATGGAGACCCTTTTAAAGAGGAAACAGCTAGGCTGGGGTTCTGAATAGCAGGGCCCCAGCCAGACTAATGTCGAAAACCAGTGAAGTATCAGCAAAAAGTGGGGGTACCCCTGTGAAGCAGATCCTACTCTCCTACACAACCCCCCCAAACGTAGGGACATTAAACTAACCTTGCCCAGTTAAGTCTTCATGTTCTAAGTGGAAATACCTAGAGAGTCCATCTGCATTCGCATGGTTACTCCCAGGCCTATGTTCCACTGTAAAGTCCATCCCCTGTAGGGAAATGGACCACCTAAGCAGTTTGGGGTTTTCACCCTTCATTTGTTTTAGCCATAAGAGGGGCTTATGGTCTGTCTGAACCAGGAAGTGTGTACCAAACAAGTATGGCCTCAACTTCTTCAGAGCCCAGACCACAGCAAAGGCCTCCCTCTCTATGGCTGACCAACGTTTCTCTCTAGGGGTCAGCCTTCTGCTAATAAAAGCTACTGGCTGATCCTGACCTTCTTCATTCAATTGTGACAGTACAGCCCCTACCCCCAATTCAGATGCATCTGTTTGAACAATGAACTTCTTGGAGTAATCAGGACTCTGCAGAATTGGAGCAGTGCACATGGCCTGCTTGAGGTCATCAAATGCCTTTTGACAGCTAGCTGTCCACTGAACCTTTTTGGGCATTTTCTTAGAAGTTAAGTCATTCAAGGGTGTCACTATTGATCCATACCCCTTGACAAATCTCCTATAGTACCCAGTCAGGCCTAAGAAGGCTCTCACCTGAGTCTGGGTAGTGGGAGCAGTCCAGTCCATGATGGTCTGGATCTTGCTCTGCAAAGGTTGAACCTGGCCTCCACCCACAAGGTGGCCCAGGTACACAACCTGACTCTGCCCTATCTGGCACTTAGTGGCCTTGATAGTCAGGCCTGCCTTTTGCAGGGCCTGTAAAACATTCCTGAGGTGGACCAGGTGATCCTCCCAGGTGGAGCTAAAGACAGCAATATCATCTAGATAAGCTGCACTATAGGCTTCCAGTCCTGTGAGAACTGTGTTCACCAACCTCTGGAAAGTGGCAGGTGCATTTTTCAGACCAAAGGGCATCACCACAAATTGATAATGCCCACTAGGGGTTGAAAATGCTGTTTTGGGCTTTGCAGTATCAGCTAGTCTGATCTGCCAGTAGCCAGCTGTTAGGTCAAATGTGCTGAGATATTTGGCAGAGGCCAAAGTATCTATGAGCTCATCTGCCCTGGGTATTGGATGGGCATCAGTCCTAGTGACTGCATTGAGGCCTCTGTAGTCTACACAAAACCTCATCTCTCTTTTCCCACCACTGGTGTGAGGTTTAGGTACTAGGACTACTGGACTAGCCCAAGGGCTATCTGAGGGCTCAATCACTCCCAATTCCAACATCTTCTGGACTTCAGTCCGGATACAGTCCCTGACATGGTCAGGTTGCCTATAAATCTTGTTTTTAATAGGCAGACTGTCCCCAGTGTCCACTTCATGAGTGCACCAGGTGGTCTGACTGGGTGTCAGTGAAAACATATGTCTAAACTGATTGAGGACTTGCCTGCAATCAGTTTGTTGCTGGGTAGTGAGGCTGCCTGCCAAGGCTACACCATCAACTGACCCATCGTCAGGGTTCTGTGAGAGCAGGTCAGGGAGTGGGTCACTCTCTTCCTCCTGCCCTTCATCAGTAGCCATGAGCAAGCCCATGTCTGCCCTGTCTACATATGGCTTAAGTCTGTTGACATGGAGAACCCTGTGGGGACTCCTGGGTGTTCCTAGGTCCACTAAGTAAGTGACCTCACCCTTCTGCTCAACAATAGTGTGGGGTCCACTCCATTTGTCTTGGAGAGCTGCTGGGGCCACTGGCTCCAACACCCACACCTTCTGTCCTGGCTGGTAAACAGTCAGAACAGCCTTTTGGTCATGCCAGGCCTTCTGAAGTTCCTGGCTAGCCTCAAGGTTTTTGGTTGCCTTTTTCATGTACTCAGCCATCCTGGAGCGGAGACCAAGTACATAGTCCACTATATCTTGCTTTGGGGGCTTGAGAGGTAACTCCCATCCTTCCTTTACCAAGCACAGTGGACCCCTCACAGGGTGGCCAAACAGAAGTTCAAAAGGGCTGTAACCAACCCCCTTCTGAGGCACCTCCCTATATGCGAATAAAAGGCAGGGCAAGAGTATGTCCCATCTACGCCTAAGCTTTTCTGGGAGCCCTTTAATCATGCCCTTCAAGGTTTTGTTGAATCTCTCAACTAAACCATTGCATTGTGGGTGATAGGGTGTGGTGAACTTATAAGTAACTCCACACTCCTTCCACATTGCTTTTAAGTAACCAGACATGAAGTTTGCACCCCTGTCTGATACTACCTCCTTAGGAAAGCCCACTCTTGAGAAGATTCCCAGGAGGGCCCTTGCCACCACAGGTGCTGTAGTGGTCCTGAGGGGAATAGCTTCTGGGTACCTGGTGGCATGATCCACTACCACCAGGATAAACCTGTGCCCAGAGGCTGTTTGGGGATCCATGGGACCAACAATGTCAATCCCTACCCTCTCAAAGGGCACCCCCACCACAGGTAGTGGTATCAGGGGGGCCTTTGTAGTGCCACCTGCTTTGCCACTGGCTTGGCAGGTTACACAGGAGCGACAAAACTCCTTACTGTCTTCAGACATGTGGGGCCAGTGAAAGTGAGGGACAATTCTGTCCCAAGTCTTGTTCTGGCCCAGGTGTCCTGCTAAGGGAATATCATGGGCTAGGGTCAATAGGAAGCCCCTGAACTTCAAAGGTATTACCAACCTCCTGGTAGCACCAGGCTTGGGGTCTCTACTCTCTGAGTACAGGAGTCCATCATCCCAATACACTGTATGGGGACCACTAGCTTTCCCAGCAGCCTCAGCAGCAGCTTGCTGTCTGAGGGGTTCAAGGGAGGGGCAGCTCTGCTGCTCCTGGCTCAGATCTGCCCTAGAAGGTCCCCCTGTCCCCAAGAACTCAACCTGTTCAGGTTCAAGTTCCTCTGGGACAGTTCCTTCTTCAGGGCTGAGATCATCCCCCTCAAGGGACTGATCTTCCTCCTGAGCCAAGGGGGAAGGCACTGCCTTAACCCTACTACTCCTCCTCTTGGAAGGCACTTGGTCCATTCTTCCAGAATCCAAGGCCTGTTCAGTTTTAGACAGTTTAGCTTGTGACCTGGTCACAGCAAACACATCTGCAGGGATCCCCAGCATTTCTGCATGGGTCCTGAGCTCCACTTCTGCCCAAGCAGAAGTCTCTAAGTCATTGCCAAGCAAGCATTCGACTGGTAGGTTTGCACTTACCACAACCTTCTTAAGGCCAGTTACCCCTCCCCAGGAGAAGTTAACAACTGCCAGAGTATGGTCTGTTCTGACATTGCTAGCATTGGTCACTTGGTACATTTCACCAAGCATAACTTGCCCAGGTAGCACAAGGTCTTGTGTCACCATGGTGACACTTGCCCCTGTGTCCCTAAATGCCAAAGCCTCTCGTCCATTGATTAAAGGCTGTTGTCTGTACTTGCCCAGATTACTGGGACTCATAGAGGAGGGCACATCCATGCCTCCATCACAGACTAACACAGCCTGAGTCAGTTCTCTAACTAGGTCAGAGCCCAACTCAGTTCCCAGGGTGAACCCTACTAAACCCTTTGCTGGAGCACTTCCACCAACTGTACTAGGGGGAACAGGTGCCTTAGGGGCATTGGTGGGTGCTGGACTGGAGTCTTTGGACTTGGTGCAATCACTGGTCCAGTGGGTCTTTTGCTTACAGACCTTGCACCATGGTTTTCTTTGGCCTTTACCCTTGGTAGACTGGGAATCCCCACCAGAAGAAGATTTTTGGGGGCCTGATGAAGACTTTTGATCTTTACCCTTCTCCCCACCCTTGTCAGAGTTCTTAGCATCTTGCTTCTTGGTTTCCCCACCTTGGTTCTGTACCTTCTGCTTCACCCTGGTTCTGACCCATTTGTCTGCCTTCTTTCCCAATTCTTGGGGAGAGGTCAGATCAGAGTCAACCAGGTACTGATGCAACAGCTGATTTTGACAGTTATTAAGAATCTGCTCCCTCATTATCAGATTATACAATCCTGAGAAGTCACACACCTTACTGCCCATCAACCAGCCTTCCAGAGCCTTGGCAGAACAATCCACATAGTCTACCCAGTCTTGAGTCTGTGCTTTTTGGGTGTCTCTGAACTTCAACCTGTACTGTTCAGTGGTTAGGCCAAACCCATCAATAAGAGCACTCTTCAAGACCTTGTAATTGTCAGCATCCTCCTCTCTAACAGTGAGGAGCTTGTCTCTACCTTTGTCAGCAAAGGAGAGCCACAAGATTGCTGCCCACTGCTCCTGAGGGACCTTCTGTACTTTACAGGCCCTCTCTAAAGCAGTTATCCATTTGTGGATATCATCCCCACTCTGGTAGGGAGGGACAATCTTGCTCAGGTTCCTATGGTCATAGGACCTTTCCCTATCTCTAGGGACATGGCTGCCACCATGGGACTCTAGTCCCAACTTTCTTCTCTCTTTAAGGAGATCTAGGGATTCTCTATCTAAAGCCAATTGCTTCTTCCTGATCTCCAGTTGAGTTTCCTCATACTGGACCAGTCTCTTTCTTCTCTCATGAGAGGATTCCCTCCTGTGAGAAGAAACAGAGCTCCCTATGGAGGTGCCAGAGTGGTTAGACTCCTGAGAAGGAGACCTAGACTTTCTGAGCACACTCATAATCCTTCCTGGGGGGACAAAGGTGTGGTTCTCTAGATCCTCATCTTCATCTTCCCCAGAAGGGATTGGGTTCTCCAGGTCAGGGTCATTGTCACCCTCCTGGTCAGTTTCAGAGGGGGCTGGGGGTAGTGGTACCCCTGGCCCCTTCCTCATCTGCTGGCCCACCCTCTGCTCCTACCCCTTCAGTCTCTGAAGACTTACTAAGATCATAAGCCACCAACAACTCCTGGAGGTGTTGGGTGGTGGGACTTTGGCCTGTCCTTAATTTCCTCACGTTACACAAAGCTCTCAGTTCCAAGAATGGGAGTGTGTCATACTTGGAGGGGGAAGCTCAATGGCTTCCTGCAGGGCATCTTTGGATCCTGCTTTTAAAGACATTACTAGTGTGGTGTGGTGTATGCACTACCTACTCTAGTGTGGCCTACTAAACTCTCTTGAGTTGTAGAAAGGGTTGTGCTATCCCTTCACACACAACTCTAAGTTCAGTAGAACTTACTGATATTCTAAGCTTAAATTATATGTACCTTAGGTACCTTTAGTGGTTTTCAGTTGATCAATTCAATTGAGATTATCTGGTAAAACAATAGCAAGCTGGAATCCCACACACTGCACACCAATGTGAGAAGTTGGCCTGGCATATGCTGTCCACTAATTATAGTGGGCACCGTGCACCAGTCCAAATCGACTCTTATGGTAGGTAGGTTAAAGACAACCTTATTGAAAGCTATCCTAGTGGTAGCTATGGAGAGCAGCCTTCAGGCTAAGTCTTGAAGGAATGTAAAGCAGCTTGTTTTACCAGTCTATAATCTCTTGAGTGACCAAATGAAAGAGCACCACACCAGGTATATATTCAAAATATATGTATTTATTACTAAACACACCCCTCTAGTCTCTTTATGAGGCTAGAGTTCGAAGTACATAGGTTATAAGATCTTAAATCACAGTAATAGCACAAATACACGTTTGGGCCCTAGGGGCGTACCAAACCATATACCAATAAAGTGGTATGCGAACCACGACTGAACTAGACACTAGGCCTAGAGCCTCTAGAAGTGCTTGGACCACAAGGAACCACCCAAGGTAGTGACACAGGGGACCCACGGGAGACGCGTGCAGTGTAAATACACAACCGCGATACGCCGTTAACTTCTATGGAGAAAGTCGGGATCGGGAAAATAGAGGAAAGGGACACTTAAAAGAGGACTAGGACAAAACCCTTTGAGATCTAGGACTTTGAAGAGTCTCTACCCACGGGAGCACCGGAGTACTCGTGTTACCTCACCCAGGGAAGCCGGGTGCATAGGTGCCTTTCGGGGTCGGGTTTCGTCGTCGGTTCTTATGGCGATCTGCTGCAAAGTGCTGCTGGCGACCAGGAGAAAAGTGTCCGGGTGGATCCAAGAGTGGATCGGAGTTCTGAAGAACCTGAAAGCAGAGGGGACAGAGTCTGGGTCACTAGCCAGTGACCAGGGAGGCGATGGACAGATGCCCACCGATGTCGAGTGCTTCAGGTTCGATGACAGTCGTCTTGACTCTTCAGCCACGAGGTCCGGGAGGCGTTGTCGGCGACCAGGAGCAGGATTCGGGCTGTTGCTCGATGTCTGTCGAGTGCAGAGGTGTCGGCGACCAGATTGGACCCAACAAGCCTTGGCAACGGCAAGTCTCGAGTAAGATGTAGATCGTCGATGATGCAGACCAGCAAGGTCTGGGGAACTCACCCAGCGAGGGTAAGTGAGGGCAGGCCTGGAGCAACCAGACTGCCAAGTAAAGAAAAGATTGGCCTTCGTTAAGGGCTACTAGCCAACGGGCTAGCGACCGCGAAGGAGCCTCGTGACGCCGCACGTGGAGCTGGCTTACAGGACACTCGTGGAGTGGGGGCCAGTGATCTTCGGTGCAGGTGGTGCTGGAGGCTAGGGCTACTCGGAGCCCAAAGCACGACTTCTTGGGAGACCCAGAAGATGGTGCACTTGCAAATGTGCTCGGTGTCCAGGGGTCACGGTCTCAAGTCACCCACGATAGCCACGGGCCTCAGCTTTGCTGGGGACTCAGGGTAGCCTCGGGGAAGTCTGAGAATCCACCTCTGGTGATGCGATGACTTCGGCGTCCGACGGGAGCTTCAGTGATGCGAACCGGACAGATGCTTCTTTGGTGCCTGCCAAGCAGGGGAGTCACTCCTTGACCCCAAGGGAGATTCTTCAGTCCTCTAATCGTGAGTAGAGCGTCGAAGGTCCAGGATTCTGTTTCAGAGTTTCGTCCAGGTATAATCTAAAGTCCTAGGGACTGGGTTCCTACCTTTATTCTAAAAATAGGGGATGGACTACTCTGTGGCCCCACCTATGGGTGGGTCAGGGCAGAGGGGTGGCTACACCCCTTTCCCTTTGTCCAGTTCGCGCCAAAGCAGGGGCTGCAAGCCCCTGATCCGGTTTGAACTGGGGTATGCACAGGGACACCAAATGTGCCCCCAGTGCAGGACTTCAAAGCACCCGAAAGTGCTCCCGCCCAGCCCCAATACACATTGTCCTGTCTGGGGAGGTGGTCACACCTCCCTGGGACAGGAAACCTATTGTCCAGGCCTCCCCTGCCGGAGTTTCGTCCAGCAGCAGGAGGCCAGACTCGTGTCTGTGGCAGCAGCATCCATTTTGTGATGCCAGGGCTCTGGAAAGAAGTTACCGGACTCGTCAGAGTTAACATGCCTTTCCCTCTAGAAGGGTGGAATGCTACCCCCGCCGCCAGGATTGGCGGGGGGTAGTATTCCAAGATGTTTGACACCAAACACGACATGTTTAGGTGCAGCCATTCCATAGTTAGCATTTTACCGCGAGGATATAATGCGTTTAAGAGTATATGGTCAGGCTGCACTACAAACAGCATCAGAGATGGTCTCCGAACGCTGCAGAGGGGCCCTGCTCATGCAGGGGCACCCTCTCACATAGGAACCATGCACTCTGCCTTTAGGATTGATAAGGCCTGCCTTAGGAGTGACTGATAGGTTTATATGTGTGTATGTATTTAGTGATATAGGTAACCTATACCACAGCAAGGGGTGCATGCACCACCTTACCCAGGCTGCAGTAGCAGACCTGTGGTGTCAGTTTGGATGGCCTACCAGGGATGGCATAATACATGCTGCAGCCCCTGGCAGGCCTCTGAGGTACCTATGCCCTTGGTACATAGTATACCATATACTAGGGACTTACAAGGGCACTCCAGATCCCAATCAGTGATGTGCCTAAGGCACATGGAGACCCTTTTAAAGAGGAAACAACTAGGCTGGGGTTCTGAATAGCAGGGCCCCAGCCAGACTAATGTCGAAAACCAGTGAAGTATCAGCAAAAAGTGGGGGTACCCCTGTGAAGCAGATCCTACTCTCCTACAGGTGGGGAGAAGGGTAAAGACCAGAAGTCTTCTCAAGGTCCCCAAAAATCTGCATCTGGTGGGGAACCCCAATCTAATAAAGGAAAAGGCCAAAAGAAACCATGGTGCAAAGTCTGTAAGCAAAAGACTCACTGGACCAGTGATTGCACCAAGTCCAAAGACTCCAATCCAGCCACCATTGCCCCTAAGGCAACTGTTCCCCCTAGTCCAGCTACAAGTGGTGGTGGAAACACTCAGAATAAGGGTTTAGTAGGGTTGACCCTGGGTACTGAGATGGGCTCTGACCTAGTCAGAGTGCCAACTCAGGCTGTCCTAGTCTGTGATGGGGGCATGGATATGTCCCCCTTTGTGAGTCCCAATAATTTGGGCAAATACAGACAGCAGCCTTTAATTAATGGAAGGGAGGCTTTGGCATTCAGGGACACAGGAGCAAGTGACACCATGGTGACATAAGATCTTGTGGATCCTGGGCAGATTATATTTGGTGAAATGTACCAAGTGACCAATGCTAGCAATGTCAGAACAGACCATTCTCTGGCAGCTATTAACTTCTCCTGGGGAGGGGTAACTGGCCTTAAGACGGTTGTGGTGAGTGCAGACCTACCCGTGGAATGCTTGCTTGGCAATGATCTTGAAACCTCAGTTTGGGCAGAGGTGGAGCTCAGGAAACATGCAGAAATGCTAGGGATCCCTGCACATGTCTTTGCTGTGACTAGGTCACAGGCAAAAATGTCAAAGCTGAACAGGCCCTGGATTCTGGAATAATGGACCAGGTGCCTCCCAAGAGAAGGAGCAGTAGGGTTAAGGCAGTGCCTTCCCCTTGGCTCAGGAGGAAGATCAGTCTTTTGAGGAAGATGATCTCAAGCCTGAAGAAGGAACTGTCCCAGAGGAGCTTGAACCTGATCAGGTTGAGTTCTTGGGGACAGGGGGCCCTTCCAGGGCAGATCTGAGCCAGGAGCAACTGAACTGCCCCTCTCTTGAACCCCTCAGACAGCAGGCTGCTGCTGAGGCTGCTGGGAATGCTAGTGGCCCCCATAAGATATATTGGGATGATGGACTCCTGTAGTCAGAGAGTAGAGACCCCAAGCCTGGAGCAGCCAGGAGGTTGGTTATACCTCTGAAGTTCAGGGGCTTCCTATTGACACTAGCCCATGACATTCCCTTAGCAGGTCACCTGGGCCAGAACAAGACTTGGGACAGAATTGTCCCTCACTTTCACTGGCCCCACATGTCTGAAGACACCAAGGAGTTTTGTCGCTCCTGTGTAACCTGCCAAGCCAGTGGGAAGGCAGGTGGCACCACAAAGGCCCCCCTGATACCACTACCTGTGGTGGGGGTTCCCTTTGAGAGGGTGGGATTGACATAGTTGGTCCCATGGATCCCCAAACAGCATTTGGGCACAGGTTTATCCTGGTGGTGGTGGACCATGCCACCAGGTACCCAGAAGCCATTCCCCTTAGGACCACTACAGCCCCTGTGGTGGCAAGGGCCCTCCTGGGAATCTTCTCAAGAGTGGGCTTTCCTAAGGAGGTTGTATCTGACAGAGGTGCAAGCGTTATGTCCAGTTACTTGACTGCAATGTGGAAGGAGTGTGGAGTGACTTATAAGTTCACCACACCCTATCACCCACAATGCAATGGTTTAGTTTAGAGATTCAACAAAACCTTGAAGGGCATGATTAAAGGGCTCCCAGAAAAGCTTAGGCGAAGATGGGACATACTCTTGCCCTGCCTTTTATTTGCATACAGGGAGATGCCTCAAAAGGGGGTTGGCTACAGCCCTTTGGAACTTTTGTTTGGCCATCCTGTTAGGGGTCAATTGTGTCTGGTGAAGGAAGGTTGGGAGTTACCTCTCAAACCCCCTAAACAGGACATAGTGGACTATGTACTTGGTCTCCGCTCCCGGATGGCTGAGTATATGAAAAAGGCAACCAAAAACCTTGAGGCTAGCCAGGAATTACAGAAAGCCTGGCATGACCAAAAGGCTGTGCTGACTGTTTACCAGCCAGGACAGAAGGTGTGGGTGCTGGAGCCAGTGGCCCCAGCAGCCCTCCAAGACAAGTGGAGTGGCCCCCATACACTTGTTGAACAGAAGGGCGAGGTTACCTATCTGGTAGACCTGGGAACTCCCAGGAGCCCCCACAGGGTGCTCCATGTCAACAGGCTGAAGCCATATGTGGACAGGGCTGACATGGGCTTGCTCATGGCAACTGATGAGGGACAGGAAGAGGAGAGTCTCCCTGACCTGCTCTCTCAGAACCCTGATGATGGGTCAGTGGAGGGTGTAGCCTTGGCAGGCAGCCTCACTGCCCAGCAGCAAACTGATCGTAGACAGGTGCTCAATCAGTTCAGACACATGTTTTCTCTGACTCCAAGTCAGACCACCTGGTGCACTCATGAAGTGGACACTGGGGACAGTCTGCCTGTTAAAAGTAAGATTTACAGGCAACCTGACCAGGTCAGGGACTGTATCAGGATAGAAGTCCAGAAAATGTTGGAACTGGGTGTCATTGAGCCTTCAGATAGCCCTTGGGCTAGTCCAGTGGTCCCGGTGCCAAAACCTCACACCAAAGATGGTAAGAGAGAGATGAGGTTTTGTGTGGACTACAGAGGCTTCAATGCAGTCACTAGGACTGATGCCCACCCAATCCCCAGGGCAGATGAGCTAATAGACACAGCTGGCTACTGGCAGATCAGACTAGCTGATGATGCAAAGCCAAAAACTGAATTTTCTACCCCTGGTGGGCTTTACCAATTTGTGGTGATGCCCTTTGGTTTGAAAAATGCACCTGCCACTTTTCAGAGGTTGGTGAACACAGTCCTTATAGGTCTGGAAGCCTATAGTGCAGCATATCTAGATGATATTGCTGTCTTTAGCTCCACCTGGGAGGATCACCTGGTCCACCTCAGAAATGTTTTGGAGGCCCTGCAGAAGGCAGGCCTAACTATTAAGGCCACAAAGTGCCGGATAGGGCAGAGTCAGGTTGTGTACCTGGGCCACCTTGTGGGTGGAGGCCAGGTTCAACCATTGCAGAGCAAGATCCAGACCATCATGGACTGGGCTGCTCCAACTACCCAGACTCAGGTGAGAGCCTTTTTAGGCCTGACTGGGTACTACAGAAGATTTGTCAAGGGGTATGGATCAATAGTGACACCCCTGAATGACTTAACCTCTAAGAAAATGCCCAAAAGGTTCAGTGGACAGTTAGCTGTCAAAAGGCATTTGATGACCTGAAGCAGGCCATGTGCACTGCTCCCATTCTGCAAAGTCCTGATTACTCCAAAAGTTCATTGTGCAAACGGATGCATCTGAGTTGGGGGTAGGGGCTGTACTGTCACAGTTGAATGATGAAGGTCAGGATCAGCCAGTAGCTTTTATTAGCAAAAGGCTAACCCCCAGAGAGAAACGTTGGTCAGCCATAGAGAGGGAGGCCTTTGCTGTGGTTTGGGCTCTGAAAAAGCTGAGGCCATACTTGTTTGGCACTCACTTCCTTGTTCAAACAGACCACAAGCCCCTCTTATGGCTAAAACAGATGAAGGGTGAAAACCCCAAACTTTTGAGGTGGTCCATTTCCCTACAGGGGATGGACTATACAGTGGAACATAGACCTGGGAGTAACCATGCCAATGCAGATGGACACTCCAGATATTTCCACTTAGAACATGAAGACTTAACTGGTCAAGGTTAGTTTAATGTCCCTGCATTTGGGGGGGGTTGTGTAGGAGAGTAGGATCTGCCTCTTATGGTTACCCCCACTTTTTGCTGGTGTATCACTGTTTTTCGACTTTAGTCTGGCTGGGGCCCTGCTACACAGCAGCTGAACCAAAAAGGGTAAGCTTTACGTGGAGATTCTTCAAGCGGAGTCAAAGTTATTGGCAAAACAGAAAAATGCTTTTCGCCACCGCCAGTAGGTTTTATAGATATATATAAATTCACTGAAAAAACCACAGGTTTTGGGACATTATAGTTAGAAAACAGCATTTAAAAAACCTTTGAAATTCACTGAAAAAACCATAGGTTTCAGGGACTTCATAGTTTGTAATAAGCATTTAAAAAACCTTAGAAATTCACTGAAAAAACCATAGGTTTCAGGGACGTTATAGTTGGAAATTAGCATTTAAAAAACCTTTAAAATTCACTGAAAAAAACATAGGTTTCAGGGACATTATAGTTAGTTGGACATTTCACTCGTACAAAACCAGTGAAATTCGGCCGTTATAGTTAGTTCAGCTAACTATAATTCGTGCCCCCGCAATGCACTGCTGATGACGTCACATATTACATCAGTGACATGACATGGTCAGTGACATCACTGATGACATCTCAAATGACATCACTGATGACATCATCCAGTGACTGAGTGTTTCTGTAAAGTTTAAATATGTTTTATATATATGCCAAGGTGTATTGAAGAATGAGTGGGTGTATAAGTGTCTGAATGTATCATTTAGTAGGTGCGTGACTGTCTGTATAAGTGAGTGATTAAACGTGTCTTAGTGAATGCATGAGTTAGTGACTAAACTGTGTAAATGTCTGTATCAGTCTGTCAGTTGGTGTGTAAGCGGCTCCATGGGTTGGTAAGTTGCTACATGAGTGTCTATATGGGTTATTGATTGGTTGTCTGAGTATCTGTATGGGTGCCTGAGTGTCTGTGTGGGTGGGTGGTGTATGACTCCCTGCATGGATGTGTGAGTGGGTGGTTCACTGGGTGAATGGGTTCAAGAGTGCATCTGTGAGGGGCTGTATGGGTGGATAAGTGTGTGTATGGCTGTGTTGGGGAGTGAATGGATGTCTCAGTGGTACATGTGTGAGTATCTACATATGTAAAAGGCAGTATATGTGAGTGTTGGAGTATGTAAATGACTATATGGGAGAGTGAGTGATTGTGAGAGTGGCTGTATGGATGAGTGTGTGCTTGTATCAGTGATTGCATAAGAGAGTAAGTATGTGTTAGTATATGTATGAATAAGTGAGGTGGTGTGTGTATAACTGTATAGGTGAGTAAATGGGAGTGTGATTGATTCTTTGCATGACTGACTAGGTGTGTGAGTAATTCTATGGGTGAGTGGCGGTGTTTGAGTGTCTCTATAGGTGTATAAGTGCATATGATAGTGCTGTATTGATGAGTGACTGCATGTATGAGTGACTGTATAGGTGAATAAGTGGATGTGTGTGTAGACCTAGGAATCAGTGAGTGGGTATGTAGTAACTGGTATTGGTGTGTGTATGGTTTCGAAAATGGTAGTCTGTATTTTAGAGTGGGTGCATCAAAGGTTATATTAGGTTGTGAGGAGGTGCATCTGATTATCACATGGATGATGTCATCAGTGATGTCATTTGAGATGTCATCAGTGATGTCATCAGTGATGCCACTGACCATATCATGAAAGATGTAATATGTGACGTCATCAGCAGTGCATTGCGGGGGCGTGAATTATAGTTAACTGAACTAACTATAACGGCTGAATTTCACTGGTTTTGTACAAGTGAAATGTCCAACTAACTATAATGTCCCTGAAACCTATGTTTTTTCAGTGAAATTCAAAGGTTTTTAAATGCTAATTTCTAACTATAACGTCCCTGAAACCTATGGTTTTTCAGTGAATTTCTAAGGTTTTTAAATGCTAATTACTAACTATAACGTCCCTGAAACCTATGGTTTTTTCAGTGAATTTCATAGGTTTTTTAAATGCTAATTTCTAACTATAACGTCCCTGAAACCTGTTGTTTTTTCAGTGAATTTCTAAGGTTTTTTAAATGCTAATTTCTCACTATAATGTCCCTGAAACCTGTGGTTTTTCAGTGAAATTCTAAGGTTTTTTAAATGCTAATTTCTAGCTATAACGTCCCTGAAACCTATGGTTTTTTCAGTGAATTTTAAAGGTTTTTTAAATGCTAATTTCTAACTATAACGTCCCTGAAACCTATGGTTTTTTCAGTGAATTTCAAAGGTTTTTTAAATTGCTAATTTCTAACTATAACGTCCCTGAAACCTATGGTTTTTCAGTGAATTTCTAAGGTTTTTTAAATGCTAATTTCTAACTATGCCTACAGAGGTAGGACATGTGCAGAAAGAGGAAGAAAGGCACAGAAGGAAGCAAGAGAAATGCAGAAAGAGGCAACAGAAGTCCAGAAAGACAAAGAAAGGTGTAGAAAGAAGCAAAAGATATGCAGAAAGAACCAACAGAGGTGCAGAAAGAGGCCTTGTTGCAAAGTCATCCTGTGCCCCCAACTTTTTGCTGACGGATACTGGTGGTAACTGACTGACTAACCAGGCCTAGAGCCAGTGCTATGCTAAAAGACACTTAGAATACAGTGAAAACACCTACATATACTAGGGTACACTATGGGTTGGGGTACCCCTGTGATTGGCATGACCTCCCCTGTAAGGCCCTAGTATATAATAGGGCAGGGGGATTACAGCTACCTCTAAGTCAGAGGTGCAGAAACATGCTACTTTAACTAGTAGTCGCGTTTGCAGAGTGGTAGAGAAAGGGTGCTGGGCCTCCAACCAGCGCTCAAGAATTCTGCTGCGTAGGACTTACAGGAGGTACCAGGAGGGCTTCTTGGCCCCCAAAGTCCCTCAGGAGTAAAGTGGACTTCATCCCCCATCCCGTAGTCTGCCAGGAGGCGTGTTTGCAGAGTGGTGGAGAAAGGGGGCATGGCCTCCGAAGACGTCTTAGCAATCCTACTGTGTGGGACTTACTGGAGGTAACAAGAGGGGTACTTGGCCCCCAAGGTCAACCAGTAACTTTGGCAGGGGTGACCTAACCCCTTCATCCGGTATGACACACACTCATTAAACTGGGCAGAACGCTTTGCAATCGAAGTTTTTTACTTTAATATTTCTTTTAGTGCTACAGTGCCCTCAGTGAAGTTTTATTTACTATCTAACACTCTATATTACTGCAGTTGCAGGCTATCATCTTTCCTCCTCAGCGCTCTTCCCACTCGTTCCTGCCCCCACCACTCGCTTTGCATTCTTTCCTCTCTCGTCATTGCTTACCGGTCCCTCAAACCCCCCTGCCTTGCTGCAGTAAGTAGAAAGCTGAGCAGGGCTAGAAAGGCTAAAAACAAGTGTGTAAGCATGTTAGGTTGTTTAAATTATTTGCTTTATCAATAGTAGTTAGTTACATATAATAAATAAGCACCATATATGACTTTCTTGTATATAACATTCAAAATGGTCTGACATCATGATATGCTAAAACAACTACAACAAGTCTCTTTGAAGTTGTATCAAGGGCAGTGAAAGGTGGTACTGCTAGAACAGTAAATGTTTCAGCACCCAGGCTAATGTGCTGCATTGCTAAATACATATAAGGTCCCAAAGGCGAGACCGATGCATTGCAAATGCTTGTTATACTTCTTGCCATCTTTTAATAAATTTAGTACTACTCTATTGTGAAACATTCTTTTCCTTATTTCATCAAATTGATTCTTTCTTCTTTTACCATAGATTGTTTTTTCAGACCGTGATTTGCCATTAATTTGTCCTTTTTTCATTTCATTCTTCTTTGTTCTTGAGGTATTCTTTCTATTTTCTACATTGTGCAAACTGTTTCTAGTCCTTGAAAGTCTTTTAATAAATTCTTTTGTTCTCTTACCGCAAGACTTTTTCTTTTTTCCCACATGTTGTAGTTCATCTAATTCTTGCTGTTGTATTTTCTTTAAATAATATTCTTTCTTTTCTTGTTTCCTCTTTACAGTTTTTTTGTTCATTGTAAGTTTTTTTTAATGATGATGAAGAATATCTGTAATTTTTATTAAAACAAATAAAAAATTATAAATATAAATATATAGAAATATACTATTCTATTACTAAACAAACACGTTCTACATAAAAACCAATTAAATGCTTTGTTTTGAAATCACAATGTGTTTGCTGCACTACACAGGTACTACCTGGATAATTGTAGGAGTGAATGAGTAGTGTTTAGGTGTTTAGAGGACTGCATGGGCAGTGGACAGGGGATTTTAATAGTGCATGTATTAGTGCCTGGGTCATTGCATAAGTACATGGTTAGTGACTGGATGATTACAGTGCTGCAAAGAGAGTGCATGGTGAATTTATAAGTGCTTGGGTATTGGCGCAGTGATTGGATAAGTACATGGTGCCGGCAGGGTGATTGGAAGAGTGCACGGGGAGTGACAGGGGGATTGCTGGGGTGCATAGGTAGTGCTCTGGGGATTGCACCACTGCATGAGTTAGTGCCTGGGTCATTGCATGAGTACATGGGTAGTGACTGGATGATTAGAGTGCTGCATGGAGAGTGCATGTTGAATTTATAAGTGCATGTGTTTTGACGGAGTGATTGGATAAGTACATGGTGCTGGCTGGGTGATTGGAAGAATGCATAGGTAGTGACAGGGAGATTAGTGGACTGCATAGGTAGTGCTCAGGGGATTGTAGCAGGGCATGTGTTAGTGCCTGGGTGATTGCATGAGTACATGGGTAGTGACTGGGTGATTAGAGTGCTGCAAGGAGAGGCATGATGAATTTATAAGTGCTTGGGTTTTGGCGCAGTGATTGGTTTAGTACATGGTGCTGGCTGGGTGATTGGAAGAGTGCACAGGGAGTGACAGGGGGGTTGTTGGAGTGCAAGGGTAGTGCTCTGGGGATTGTAGCACTGCACGAGTTAGTGCCTGGGTCATTACATGAGTGCATGGGTAGTGACTGCATAGTAGAGTGCTGCAAGGAGAGTGCATGGTGAATTTATAAGTGCTTGGGTTTTGGCGGAGTGATTGGATAAGTACATGCTGCTGGCTGTGTGATTGGAGGAGTGCATAGGTAGTGACAGGGGGATTACTGGGGTGCATAGGTAGTCCTCAGGGGAGTGTAGCACTACATCTGTTAGTGCCTGGGTCATTGCATAAGTACATGGTTAGTGACTGGATGATTAGAGTGCTGCAAAGAGAGTACATGGTGAATTTATAAGTGCTTGGGTATTGGCGCAGTGATTGGATAAGTACATGGTGCTGGCAGGGTGATTGGAAGAGTGCTCAGGGAGTGACAGGGGGATTGCTGGAGTGTATAGGTAGTACTCTGGGGATTGTAGCACTGAATGTGTTAGTGCCTCGGCCATTGCATGAGTACATAGGTAGTGACTGCATGATTAGAGTACTGCAAAGAGAGTGCATGGTGAATTTATAAGTGCTTGGGTTTTGGCGAAGTGATTAGATAAGTATATGGTGCTGGCGGGGTGATTGGAAGAGTGCACAGGGAGTGACAGGGGGATTACTGGGGTGCATAGGTAGTGCTCTGGGGATTGCAGCACTGCATGAGTTAGTGCCTGGGTCATTGCATGAGTACATGGGTAGTGATTGGATGATTAGAGTACTGCAAAGAGAGTACATGCTGAATTTATAAGTGCTTGGGTTTTGGTGCAGTGATCGAATAAGTACATGGTGCTGGCTGGGTGATTGGAAGAGTACACAGGGAGTGACAGGGGGGTTGTTGGAGTGCATGGGTAGTGCTCTGGAGATTGTAGCACTGCATGAGTTAGTGCCTGGGTCATTACATGAGTGCATGGGTAGTGACTGGATAGTTAGAGTGCTGCAAAGAGAGTGCATGGTGAATTTATAAGTGCTTGGGTTTTGGCGGAGAGATTGGATGAGGACTGTGAGAAGTTGGCCTGGTATATGCTGTCCACTAATTATAGTGGGCACCTTACACCAGTCCAAACAACCCCTTATTGGAGATAGGTTAAAGACAACCTTTATTGAAAGCTATCCTAGTGGTAGCTATGGAGAGCAGCCTTCAGGCTAAGTCTTGAAGGAATGTAAAGCAGCTTGTTTTACCAGTCTATAATCTCTTGAGTGACCAAATGAAAGAGGACCACACCAGGTATATATTTAAAATATATGTATTTAGTCTTATACACACCCCTCTAGTCTCTTTATGAGGCTAGAGTTCGAAAGTACATAAGTTACAAGTCGAATATCAACAGTAATAGCACAAATACACGTTTGAGCCCTAGGGGCGTACCAAACCATATACCAATAAAGTGGTATAAGAACCACGACTGAGCTAGACACAAGGCCTAGAGCCTGTAGAAGTGCTTGGACCACAAGGAACCACCCAAGGTAGTGACACAGGGGACCCACGGAGGACGCGTGCAGTGGGTGAACACAGTCGCGAGCCACCGTTGACTTCTATGGGGAATGTCGCGGTTGGAGTTTTAAAGAAAAAGGGCACTTGGAGGAGGACTTGGAGCAAACCCCTTTAGAACTAGGCCGTTCTAGAGTCAATACCCACGGGAGCACCGGAGTACTCGAGTTACCTCACCCAGGGAGCCGGGTGCATAGGTGTCTTTCGGGTCGGGTTTCGTCGTCGTTTTCAATGGCGATCTGCTGCAAAGTGCTGCTGGCGGCCAAGTCGAAAGTGTCCGGGTGGATCCAAGGATGGATTGGAGATCTGAAGAACCTGAAAGCAGAGGGGACAGAGTCTGGGTCACTAGCCAGTGACCAGGAAGGCGATGAGCAGATGCCCACCGATGTCTGGTGCTTCAGGTAGGTTGACAGTCGTCTTGACTCTTCAGCCACGAGGTCCAGGAGGCGTCGACGACAACCAGGAGCTGGATTCGAGCTGTCCCGATTGCTGCGGTATCGGCGACCGGATTGGACTCAACAAGCCTTGGCAACGGCAAGTCACGTGGGATTGAAGAAAGGACGTTGATGCAGACCAGCAAGGTCTGGGGGACTCACTCAGCAAGGGTAAGTCAGGGCACCTCTGGAGCAACCAGGAAAACCTAAGCAGAAGAAGAGTTGCCTTCGGGAGGGCCCACTAGCCAACGGACTAGCGACCGCGAAGGAGCCTCGAGTGGATGCACTTGGAGCTGGCTCACAGGACACTCGTGGAGTGGAGGCCAGTGATCTTCGGTATAGTCGGTGCTGGATGCGGGGGCTACATGGAGGCCAAAGCACAACTTCGTGGGAGACCAGGAAGAGGATGCACTTGCAAAAGTTCTTGGTGTCCAGGGGTCATGGTCCCACGTTACCCACGACAGCTACGGGCCTCAGCTTCGCTGGGGACTCAGGGCAGCCTTGGGGAAGTCTGGAAATCTACCTCTGGTGATGCAAAGACTTCGGCGTCTGGCGGGAGCTTCAGCGATGCAGGCCAGACAAAATGCTTCCTAGGTGCCTGCCAAGCAGGGGAGCCACTCCTTGACCCCAAGGGAGATTCTTCAGTCCTCTAATCTTGAAGTAGAGCGTCGAAGGTCCAGGATTCGGCTTCAGAGTTTCGTCCAGGGTAATCTAAAGTCCTAAGGACTGGGGTCCCATACTTATACGAAGTTAGGGGTTGGACATACTCTGGGGACCCACCTATGGGAGGGTCAGGGAAGAGGGTGGTTACACCCATTCCCTTTGTCCAGTTTCATGCCAGAGCAGGGGCAGGTAGCCCCTGCAACCGGTTTGAACTGGCATATGCACAGGGACACCAAGTGTGCCCCCAGTGCAGGACTTCAAAGCACCAGAGAGTGCTCCCGCCCAGCCCCAATACACATTGTCCTGTCTGGGGAGATGGTTACACCTCCCTGCGACAGGAAACCTATTGTCCAGGCCTCCCCTGCCGGAGTTTCAGTCAGCAGCAGGAGGCCAGACCCGTGTCTGTGGCAGCGGCATCCATTTTGTGATGCCAGGGCTCTGTAAAGAAGTTACCGGGTAGGTCGGTGGGTACATGTCTCTCCCTCTAGAAGGGTGGAATGCTACCCCCGCCACCAGGACTGGCGGGGGGTAGTATTCCAAGATGTTTGACACCAAACACGACATGTTTTGGTGCAGCCAGTCCAAAGTTAGCATTGTACCGCGAGGATATAATGCACTTAAGAGTATATGGTCAGGCTGTACCACAAACAGCATCAGAGGAGGGACTCCGAATGCTGCAGAGGGCTCTGCTCATGCAGGGGCACCCTCTCACATAAAAACCAAGCACTCTGCCTTCAGGGTTGGTAAGGCCTGCCATAGGAGTGACTTATAGGTTTATATGTGTGTGCAATGGTAGAAATATAGGAAGCCTATTCCACAGTAAGGGGTGCATGCACCACCTTACCCAGGCTGCAGTAGCAGACCTGTGGTGTCATTTTAGCTGGCCTTCCAGGGGTGGCATAATACATGCTTCAGCCCCTGGCAGGCCTCTGGGGTACCTATGCCCTGGGTACATAGTATACCATATACTAGGGACTTATAAGGGCACTCCAGATTCCCATCAAAGATGTACCTAAGGTACATGGAAACCATTTTAGAGAGGAAGCAGCTAGGCTGAGGTTCTGATTAGCAGTGCCCCAGCCAGACTAAAGTAAAAAAACAGTGAAGCATCAGCAACAAGTGGGGGTACCCATGTGGAGCAGATCCTACTCTCCTACACAACCCCCCCCAAACGCAGGGACATTAAACTAACCTTGACCAGTTGAGTCTTCATGTTCTAAGTGGAAGTACCTAGAGAGTCCATCTGCATTGGCATGGTTACTCCCAGGTCTATGTTCCACTGTAAAGTCCATCCCCTGTAGGGAAATGGACCACCTAAGCAGTTTGGGGTTTTCTCCCTTCATTTGTTTTAGCCATAAGAGGGGCTTATGGTCTGTTTGAACAAGGAAGTGAGTACCAAACAAGTATGGCCTCAACTTCTTCAGAGCCCAGACCACAGCAAAGGCCTCCCTCTCTATGGCTGACCAACGTTTCTCTCTAGGGGTCAGCCTTCTGCTAATAAAAGCTACTGGCTGATCCTGACCTTCATCATTCAATTGTGACAGTACAGCCCTGTTAGATTTGGGGGTCTCTAGTTGGCAGAGGTATGTACCTTTGTCCAAATAGGGACCCTTGCGTCTAGTCAGGGAAAGTAGGTACACTCCCGAAATAACCCCTGCTCACCCTCTTGGTAGCTTGGCACGAGCAGACAGGCTTAGTTCAGAGGCAGTGTGTAAAGCATTTGTGAACACATACAGTAATCAAGTGACAACACTACAAATGGACACCACACAGGTTATATATTTATAAAAATAGGTATACTTTATATAGATTTATCACAAGACCATAAACGACAAAAATAATCCACAATACGGTTAAGAATACTTAGTTCTGATCAAAAGGCTTAATTCAAGGTTCTGTGCGAGTCGGTAGCCTC